>WBNP01004546.1:61179-73945 GCA_013401095.1 Passerina amoena
TGAAGAAATGAACCAAAAACTATTTACAGTCACAGAGAAAGTTCCTCATTATGCTGAGATTTCCTGAAGACATCTGGGTTGCAAACAATAGAAAAAGAAAATAAAATAAAAAAATAAATAAAATTCAATTTAAATAAATAAATAAATAAATAAATAAATAAATAACTTAAAAATAAAAATAAAATAAAATGCAATTAAAATAAACAAATAATGTTTTAAATGCATACTATTTTTAAAATAAATAAATATAAAATTAATAAAAATAAAGCCAAAATAAAACCTGATGTTACGAAAAGGCCAGGAGGCTCTGTTGAGGGAAGTCATGGAAATATCCTCAGTTACGAAACCTGTAAAATAAAAAAGACTTTTATTCTGTGACCACTCCTGTTGGAAGTGTCAATTGCTCATCCCCTAATCCAGCCCCACCCATCAACTCCCAGGTGTGCCCTCCTGCATCCCAGCATCATCCCCACCTGGCTGCCAGCAGGAGGGAATTTCCAAACAGGAAGGGCAGGGCAGGGCAGAGAGAGAAAACAGGGCAGGGAAAAGGTGCTCAGTGCAAACAAGAGGGGAGAAGTGGGAGGCAACAGAAAAGTGATGAGCAGAAGTACCAGGAGGGGAAAAAAAACCCGGGGAAATAATTCTGCTGAGCAGAAGTTGAGTCTCACCAAAGCAGTGTGTGAAGGTCGGCACTGAATTGTTTTTAATTAATGACCAGTCACAGCCAGCTGTGTCAGACTCTGTGGAGTCAGTCAGGAGCTTTCATTCTCATTCTTGTTTAGCCTTCTGATGTATCCTTTCTCTATAGTTTAGTATAGTTTTAGTATCACATATAATATAATATAATATAATATAATATAATATAATATAATATAATTAATATATCAGCCTTCTGAGAACACAGAGTCAAATTCTCATCTCTCACCTCATCCTGGGGACCCTCACAGCACCACACCAAGGAGCCCAAGTGCTGCTGAATTTGGGGTATTTGTACCTTTGTGCAGAGGGCACCTGAAATGTAAGTGGTGTTTGGAAGATGAAAGGCAGATTACAACTTAGAGTGCAGAGGAAATGTGCACCGGGAACACAGTGAGAAGCAACAGGAAAAGGAGATTGCTCTTCTCAAATTTTTAAGGTAAATTGAGTGGTATTGATAGCAAAAGTTCAAGTAAAAAAAAACTAGAACTAAATTTTTCTATAGCAGAAGTTGTGAATTCACAAGCATCACTTTATATCATTTTTTAATACAACATTTACAGTCCTCACCCTTTGGTTTTGCTTTATAGACCTTTCAGCAAGTAATGCAAAAATCTGCACAGGTGACAAAACTAGATGAGGTTTCTTTTAAAGGCACTGTTCTGTAGGGTTTTATGCATTTTTAACCTTCTGAAAAATGATTAATGGCATCTCAGTGTTCTCAAATAACATGTTATGGATAACAGAACAATAATGTTTTATTCTTTTTTTATATATTATTTCCTTATATAATCCTTATATATTCTTTCTCTATATTTTAAGACATTTCAGTCTTTTTTCTTGATATTTTACCAATTTTAAGAATAATTATGTTTATAACATACTGAGTAAAATTAAATATAAATAATCCTAGAAATTTGTATTACCTAGTGGATGAAAACAAAGAATGAAGTGTTTTTCAGGTAGAGAAAAGAGATTATTTCTTGTGAGTCACCAAATAAAATGAACATTTCCAGTGTCAGAAATGTAGAAATAATTAGAAATAATTACTGGGATTCATCAAGTAGGTATTCAGCTCTCCTGCCAAATTTTATTAGAAGGGCAATAGGGAGTGATGGTAACTCAGAGGGGAGGTACTGGACTTTGTTTGGATCGTTTGGATTTATGGTAATGAAATGAGCAGAAATAATCAATAATTTTGAGGTTTTCAATCAGAGTTTTGGGCTTCAGTTTGTGTTCTCTGCACTTCACTTCACTTCTTTGATTGTGCTGTGACATTTCTCTGTGCAGAGCACTGTTGTGCAGGTGGATGCCAGAATTCTTATTTTCCTTTTACAATGAAACACCAGTTAAGCAAACCTTCACTATTGTTATTTCTTTTTTTTTATACAGAAAGCTGTAAGAACATGTAGTAAGAGAATAGGGATGGTTTCTTGAGCTTTCATCTGACAAGCTCTTTCCTTCCAGAGTTGTTGCCTCTGTGAAGAAAAATTATTCGAATATTCACAATATACAAAAGTTTTCTGATCAATGTATTTTTTATTAATAACCTACCACAGTCAATGTAAATTGCATTAACTCCCTGGAATGATAAGAAATTCTGAACTTCAAAAATATTACTTCTTTTTTTTTCCAGCCATTCATTTCCATTTCTTTTGTACTCAGTCTAATATTCTTCATGCCAGTGTGACAGTTCCATGTTCAGTATGAACAAATTAGACTTTAAGAGTTTGCCCTGTCATATTTTCATTTGAGAGGATCTGTATTGGATCCATTCATTGCTAATGATATTTTTTTCATTAAAAACACTTCTGTAGTTGTATAATAACAATGGTGGACAAATGCTTTTTTCTTCTTTCCTTCTGGCTTTTGCTCTGGGGGAAAGTATTTGGTTATTTATGCCTCCAAAAAGAGGCAAATTTCAGGTAAATTCTGGGGCTTCCCCATCCTTGGAAGTGTCCAAGGGCAGGTTGGAGGTAGATATATATAGATAAATATATAGATATATAGATGTATAGATTCCCCCTGAAAATGGAAGTTCATAAGACACGGACAAAGACATCAGAAAAAAGACAGTAAACTTGAAGTACATTCCCTGAAGGAAGACTCTTTGTGAAAATGCAATTTCCTTTATTGTTTTTAAGGTGCTGAAATTTAAGATGTAATAAAACATGAATACCAATTTGGAAGCATTAGTTGCTCCTGGCAACCTTGAGAATGCATTATGCTTCATTTTTCCTCTCCATCATCTCTGCAGAGGCTGAGCAAGGGAATGAGTAACAGCACGTGCTTGCTGAACCAATATACACATCTGACCTCCTTTTCCCCTTCTCAGGAGCAATAAATTATCATTAAAATTATGGCTGGAGGTATGATACTCTGGAGCAGTGCATCTCAGCTCAGGAAGAAATTCACCCTGGTGCCACCGTTTGACATTATAAAGCAGTGCATTTCAGCCCCAAGGCAGCTGAGTGGATTTCCCAGAGGACAGCTCTGTTTGCATTTTGAAAGGCTGGCATAAAGATTACTAAATTAATAAAATATTTTTTTACATAAATCAGCATCAGTTTAAAGGAAACCCAGATTCCCCTGTGCAGAAGGGAGTAGAGCAAACTGCACATGACAGAAAGAGAAGGTGAGAAATTATTATTGAGCTGAGAGGGTGTCAAAATTACTTTTTAAACTAGACTTGAAAAGTTTACTTCATTTTTTTTAATACAGCTAATTTTTCTCCCCGTCTTCCTCTAACACCACTCAGAGCTGCTGCAGATGAGGAGCCAAGATATGTGGATGCCTGTAAACTTCAAGAAACACTTGTCAAGCCCCACTGCAACATCCAATCATCAATTTAATTTACATTGCATTATTCATTAGATATTCAGAGAGAGCAATAGAGTGGAAAGAACTGGAAATCTGTATTAGACCTAAATAAACCCATCTAAAAATTCACACCCGAGAGATTTCTCAACAGAGAAAGAAAAAAGAAAGGGGGAGGTGAATTGCCATTGATTGCTACAGGCTTACAATATCATCCCAAATATTTTGGGAGATTTGGGGAAGTTTCTGCTCACTCAATGTCCCAGAACATCTCACCTCAGCTGTGTTTGACAGCTCCTCCTGCTCTGGGAGTTCTGTCCTGGCTGTCACACCTGTGAGTGCCTGACTTGTGGGAGGTTCAGCCACTGACTGTGCCAGGAGAGGTTTGGGTTTCAGGGACATTCCTTAAATGACTTTCAGCATGAAGGGAGAAGCAAAACAGTGGGAAAGCAGAAGATTAAACCCAGAGATGCATAAACCCTGACAAGGAGCACTTCAGGGAGACTCCTTCCAGTGCCTGACAGGAGACATAGAGAGGGACTTCTTATAAGGGATGGAGTGCCAGGACACAGGGAATGGCTTCCCACTGTCATAGGGCAGAGTTGGATGGGATTTTGGGAAGGAATTGCTCCCTGTGAGGGTGGGCAGGGCCTGGCACAGGGTGCCCAGAGAAGCTGTGGCTGCCCCTGGATCCCTGGCAGTGTCCAAGGCCAGGTTGGACAGGGCTTGGAGCACCCTGGGATTGTGGAAATGTCCCTGTCTGACCTCAAAATGACCTTAAAATCCCTTCCAACCCAAACCAGTCTGGGGTTCTGTGATGCTGTGCCAATGAAGATTCAGCACAGGAAATGTGGATGGGGCAGGGAAGGAGCTGCTCCTGCAGGATCTTAAAGGGCTTCACTCAGGATTTGCTTCTTGACTAAAAGAAAGGAAACAAGATCATAAGTTCATGGAAAAAAGCAAACTTGAAGGATGTTTCAAGGGGATTGTGGGAACTGGTAAGCCACATTTCTCTTCACAGAAAAAAGTAAAGCACAACTTCCCAACAATATTTTCTGAGATTCACATTCTCTGAACCTCAAAGAAAGAAAAAAAAATTCTTATCTCAATTACTGCTCCTCTTGTCGTTCACAAGCGGAATACTTGTAAAAAATTGTTTATCTAAAAAAAAAAAATAATTAAATTCTAGTATGAATGTTTCAATTCATTAACCAATTAAATCCATATGTGTGTATGGAGAATGTCAACAAACAGTCACAAAATTCTGAACAGTTCAATAAAATTAAATACTTAAAAAATTCAATATAATAGTGTAATATAATATAACAATTAATTAACATTCTTATATCTATAAAATCCTCCTTGGAATTTCCTGCCTTCGTCAGCATTACCCTGCTTTTGCTATAGTAAAACTTACGAGAAAGGGCCAAACATGGAAGGAAGGAGGCACCAAGGTGTGAAGAACTTAGAAAAAATGAGAGGAGGGGCTGGTGAAGGATTGCTCTTGCAAGTAAACAACTTGTGCTCACAAAAATGGCCAGATCAGTGCAAGAAACCCCTGTTTGCTGTTTGGCCATGCTTGGTGCAGGGGCAGGATCCTGCTGGGAGCATGGAACACACATCTGGGGAGATGCTGGGTGCACACTGAGCCCCGTGGTGTGGGGTGTGCCGGGTGCTTTGTGGTTGTGTTCACAAGGGTCCCAGAACTAGGGAAGTGATGAGAATCCTGACTCCATGTTTCAGAAGGCTGATTTATTATTTTATGATATATATTATATTAAAAGAAAATGATATATTAAAACTACACTATAGAAAAAGAAAGCAGACATCAGAAGGCTAGCAAGGAAGGGAAGGGAATGATAAGAAATCTTGTGATTGACCAGAGTCCCAACACAGCTGGACCTGTGATTGGTCATCAAGTAGAAACAACTCACATGGACCAACCAAAGATGCACCTGCTGCATTCTACAGCAGCAGATAATTATTGTTTTCCTTTTCCTCTGAGGCTTCTCAGCTTTTATTGATAAAATATGTCAGTGACAGTGCTTTAGGCCTGATCAGACAACCAGTTAAGCCAGGCTCAGGCCACTGGGACTGCCCACATCCAGGTGAGCGTTGCTTCCACACACCTGGAGCCTGGAAAGCTGCAACTCATCCCTGTGTGCTCCCAAAGCAGGACCTGTGTCCTTCCTGCCAGGGGAGGAATAAACACACAGAGCACTCTCACCAGCAAGCATTGGGGGAAACAAAATAACTTCCTAATGATTGATTAAAGCTGAAATAACTTCAGTGGGAAACTTTTACACATATTTGATCAAGACAGACAGAAATAGACACATCAATGGAGTGCAGAGATTTTGCTCTGCTCACTAGCTGATGAGACAGGAATCTCCGGGGAGGCACCATCCTCACAACATTTCCAGTTCAATTCCTCAGGCCTGAAGGGCCTGAAATCTTGAAATTGTAACTTATGGGTTGCTGCTGCAGATGAATTTCTAAATCTATTAAAGGCTTGTGAAATACCCATCTACATAAAAGGAAAAAAAAAAGGATAGAAAAACACTGTAACAGCCAAAGTGATGCTGGTCCTTGTTATTCCTCTCAACTGTGGCACTCATTTCTCTCATCCATCTCTTTTAACTGCTGACACCTGGGAAAGGAAAAAACAAACCACCACCACATAAAGAAAAAAAAGTGTTAAATTCCATGCTTATATGGTTTGCAGCAACTTAAACAAAAACTGAGTGTTTGGAAGACAGTAGGAAATGATCCTAATACAATTATCTGGATTTTATGTCTTTGGGGTTTTGTTTTTTTGAGGATCACTGGATGACTCCTCGCACCACTGCACAGTGGACACACTTTTTACCTAATCTTCCTTTTGCTGCCCCCTTTAGAAGCCCTTTTTTTTGCCCTTTATATCCCTTTCGAAATCTAACTCTGGGCTTTAGCTTTCCTAACCCCATCTCTGCATCCTCAAACTGGAGCCCCCTTTGGGTATCAGAAATGCAACTACTAAAATTAATTGCTGAAGCCTGAAAACCTTGGAAGTTTTCAGTTTTCTGTCTCTTGTAAAAAAAATAAAATTACCTCTAAAATAAAGGGTATATTTTGTATGCCTGGACCTTTCTGTAAGAGTTCTCCCATATCACCATATCTATAACCCCACCTTTTAATTTCTATTTAGCAAGTAAAAATAATTTTTTTAAAAATTACCTTGGAGAATGTCAGGGTTTTCAGCCTTCTAAGGATCAACTTCTTTTCTTTCACCACAATTATCAAAAGAAATTATTTAAAATTTCAGTGATTGATCAAAGCCCATCCTCATTCTTCCACCCAACACACAGTTTTTCCTCTAAATCAATTATTTGCCCAGATCTGCTCACAGTGTAATACTTTTTCTGGTTTTAGCTAATTAGATTTTGCCAGGTCTTGTGCATTTTCAGTTGTTCAATCTCTATCAATCACTTTAATTGGAGCAAAGAAGCAGTGGTTTGCATGATCTTGCTATTCAGTGTAGTCAGCTAGGCTGTCAAATAAGTTAGATTGTGCTTGTTTTCCATTTTATTTATTTATTTCAAGCAATATTGGTGAAATTGAAAGGGCTGATATGATTTAGAGGTACTGTTTTGATTGAGGAGTTCCCGACAAATTAATGATTATTCTGAGGTAATGTGGAACATAATTTTGCAAGTGTCAGCTACTTTTTAAATATCCAGAAATTGGTTATTTCCCCCTTTATCTCTCCTGCCTGTATCCAAAAGAACTGAAATTAGGCATACTCATGCATTACATCTGTTTCTACCCATTTTCATGAAGTTTAACTGCAATCAGACTTCGCTGAAGTGCAACCCTGTTCTGAAAAGCAATATTCAGTCACTTGAACTGCAAAACCCTGCTGTATTACCCCACAGCACAAATTCTGCCTCTTTATCAGGGAAAAAAAAAGCGCCATGAATTATTACTGCACCTCTCCATTCCCCAGGTCCTGGGAGTTAAAAGAGAATAATTGCTTCTATGCAGCTAAATTAAAAGTGTTGTGTAAGCTTGGTATTGGCACCTTGCAGCTCAGTTATTTTCAGGGCTGGTTGTTTAAGGGGCTGGTTAGATTAATTCTCTACCAATTCTTCTTCATGGATTTCCCTCTCAGAGGCAAATTTAAACTCATTAAGTGCTTTTCCATTGCCCATGTCCACTGAAAATGGACAATTTAAAAAACCTCAGGTTGGCAGGGAGTTTATATGGGAAACAGTCATGAACAATGTGCTCTTTAGCATCACCTATAAACAATATATTCCAGTAAAAAAAGCCTTCCCAAGGAGGAGATATCCAAATATCCTCCTAGAAAGCAACAAACTGCTGCTATATTGCACACTTCAGGCAAGAACTGCCTCGTGTTCAGGTAATTAAACAACACACATCTCTTGCTGGCCAGATCAGTTCTGCAGCTAAAGATAAACAAAGCAAAAATATGCTAAAGATTGGTTGGCTCCTGGAATACTTGGGGGAATTTAGGAGAAACATATGGTGAAACAATCTGGCTGTATTAATTTCAAGTAGAAGTCTTTCTCACAGATTAAATGATGTAATTCCCAATATATAGCCCTCTTCAAAATTAAAATGTTTGCCTGATGCATGAAGTTCAAACAGTCTTCAAACTTCCAGAGCCAAGTCCTGGGAAGTATGAGTTAAAGTTTCTTTATAGCACTTACTAGTTCTGAATTTTACACTAAAAAAAACCAACTCAGCTACCAGATCTGTTCTCCAGGATTAAAATTACTCTAGAAATTAATTATCTAAAATTAGCCTGTTTCTGAACACAGTACCAAGTCCACCTACAGGAAAGCGCATTTATTTCTTGCTTCTAAAAGTTGGAGTAAAACTGAGTGTGAGGTTGATGACTATTTATTAATTAATTAATTCATGGGAGCCACATGGGCAACTGAACATTTTTATGCGTTTTTTGGTGGTGAGGAGAAGTTATTCATCAAAAAAGTCAGATTTGAAGCTGTTTATTATTAATGATGATGATGATGATGATTATTATTATTATTATTAGTTATTAAAGAATCAGCTGAAGTGCAGTTATGAAAGTCCACTGGCACAGATCTACTGAGCTGCTGGTAACAAATATCTGCAGAGCCAGGAGTTGGACTCCATGGTCCTTGTGGGTCCCTTCCAGCTGGGGATATTCAGTGATTTCATCATTGTATGAAATGCATTTCTGGCACTGATTTCTAAATAGTGTTTGTGGACAAATCTGCATCAATTATGTTCAGATAGGTGGAAAATACATGAAACAAACCCAAACTCACTCATTTCTAGTAAGTGTTGTGCTTGGATGCACAGAAATGAATGCAGGTTACTTTGTATTAATTGGATTGGTTTCAGCAACTGTGAAGTGGATTTTGCTCCTGCTCAGTCTTTACAGATATATCCCAGAATCTGAAATTCTCATATTCAATCTGAGAAAATCCTACCAGAATAAGTATAAGAAGTATAAATCTTAATCCACAGAAATTATGGTGTGCAACCATTTATGTTTCAATCCATTTCAAGTTTACCCATGTCCCTAATCTTTTGAAATTGTTTCTGTAATCATACAAACAAAGCAGTCTGATCATACACAGCATTTTCCTGCTGGACAGTGGTACCTTTTCTTCCTGGGAAGTTATATGAACACTTCAATTACTTCAGCCCAAATTAATGAACCTTCTAAATGGCCAACCATCCTTCGATTCATACAATTAAGGAATCATGGAGTGGTTAAGGTTAGAGAAGATCAGCAAGTCCCATCTTTGCCCAAATTCTCCATTCTCACTAAGCCATGACATGTTTGCTGGCTGTCAGCATCCATCACTTTATTCCACTATCTGTAGCATTGGACAATTTGTTTAATTTATTCTACAAAGTTGCCTCATCTAAAAGAGGAGACAGGGCTTGTAATGTTTCTGTGAGGGATCAGGAGGATGGCAGAGTTCAGGGATGGCTTCCAGGGATGAGGAATGTGCAGAAAAGAGACTGCTGTGGCAGGAGGGAAAGGAATCATTCCATGTTCCTCTCAGGAGGACCCCTGGGGATGGTGGCACAGGCAGCTGAAGTCTAACAAACCCCAGCTTTGGCAGTGGATTTATGGGAACTTTGGGATTTGTTATCACAGAACAGTGTGGGGTCAAATGGAAGAGAAAGCTGAGCAGGAATATTGGAGAGCAAAGCACTGGGGGGTTAGGAGAGGTGGTTAATGACATGTTTTCTCTTTTGAACATCTTTGGTCAGGGGCTGGGACAACAATATATTCAGGGGAGTGTGTACCATTGCCTTTTTCTTGTGTTTTCCCCTCTGAACCTGTTTTTGCCAATGCTGAAAAAGCAGATTCTGTCTAAATGACCACGGAGCTGCTGCACTACAGCTACCTTGGTGTTTGCTGGGGAGCTTCAGTGTAAAACTCTTCAATTTATTCTGTAGAGCAGCATTTATTGCACAAAGGCTCCATCACCATTCAGCTTAGAGTAATTATTCCAGTCTTTACCCAAGAAAGCTCAGCAATCCATCTTGGCCAAGAGAAATCCACATATTTTGTAAAAAGTGGCCCTGTCAGAGCTCAAAGCCCTTGCCTACAGCAAAATCCATGTTAATGTTGCAATCTATATGTGCTTGTGTGAATGCATTGCCTATCGATTAGGGAATTTGGAATAGTCATGATGGAGGTGTTTAGAAAGCTGATAATCAAACTAGTTTAAAATTTAAAAAAAATAAAATATCATTAAATTCCTTCATGGACAGTAAATTTTCTAACCAGTTTTTGTTACACGTTATTTGCCATCAGCTCTACAAATACACAGCTGCTGGTCTTCAAAAACTGCTTTTTAATTATCTGTAGGCACTGCTACCACGGAGCTGGTGCCATAGAAATGGTGGATCATTACCTATTGATTAGGAAATTTGAAATGGTCATGATGGAGGTGTTTAGAAAACTGATAATAAAACTAGTTTTAAAACAAAACAAAACAAAATTAAACTTCACTAAATTCCTTCATGGACAATAAATTTCCGAAACAGTTGTTTGTTCTTACACATTATATCAGCTCTACAAATACTGAGCTGCTGGTCTTCAAAAACTATTGTTTTGTAATTTTTAAGTATTCAAGACTATTTAAATTATCTTTAGGCACTGCTACCATGGAGCTGGTGCCATAGAGGTGGTGGAGATGGACACAGTCCTCCAAAGTTCTTGGTCACTCAGGCCTTGAGAGCTCTGTGAGGAGAGATGTTGAAATCAATGAGAATCTTTTTAGTTCCTTCAATGATTTATTTTCTTTGTTACATTCGTGATATTTTTATGTTTCTGCCCAAATCCCCTAAAGTGAAACCTCAGCTCTTCCTCATATATTAATTTGGTTTTCTGGCTTTACCAAACATCCTTGTTGTCTCTTTGGGGGGAAGTTCTACCCTTTTTGCAGCCCCTTATGCTCATCTTTTCCTTAGCCTGGCAATTTTTATCGGGTGCCTCTCTCCTATTTGTTGCTGTCTCAGTGGTCACATTGCTCATTTTGTGCCAGTGTCTGGATTTGCCAGCCCTGTTTACAATCCCTGGTTACACCATGTTACTGCACTTATTAATTTGTTCTGAGCCCAAATATATGGATTATATTCTGTCTAATAGCAGTTTATTGGTGTCACATGTCTTTGGCTGCATGGAGAGTGACTTTTACAGCTGCTGCTGCTGTTGGTTGTAGAGACCATCCTGAAATATCCCCACAGTCACCAGAGCAGTTTCAGTTCTCATAATAAAAGGAGCTGTTTGAAAACCACATTTGTGCCAGAACCCCCCAAGGCAGATTTGCAGCATAAAAACTGAGCTCCTGCCACTCAGAGCTTCACCTGTGGAAGTTGTGAGCAGAACCTGAGCCAGGTTTGGCCTCTCTATCAAGCACATAAAACACTTTTGTGTGTGGACACAGGGCAAACTCCAAAATTATTTGAGGGAGGAATCAGTTGGTTTTGTTAATTCAGACACACCCTAACAGGTACAAAGCTTGGAATTCTCCTTCTATTAAAAGAGTGCTGACTACCAATCTAATGAAATACTTCTTTATCATCCAGAAATAAAAAGTAAAATTTTAATTCACCATTTACACTGTTTATAAGTCCCAGAAGTTGTTATTTTTATTATTTGTGTTTTGGGTTTTTTTCTAAAACAATCCCTTCATTACCCAGACAAAAGCAGGTGGAGAAACTTGTCCAGAATTATTTAAACTGATCTGTAAGAATCTTTTTTTAATTTTTTTTTTTGCCATGCTGCCAGGCATGCCTGATCTGCCAGGTACAAATAATCTGAATTTATTCCTCTATCTGCTCTCTCAGGCCCCAGAACTTCATTATGGCTATAACCTCCGACTCTTACCATCTAAATTGCTAATTGTTTGGCTAATTCCTTTCTTAAGAAGATAAAGAAGCTCCTATCAGGGATTGTGATGGGATAAAGAGCTGCTGTCAGTGATGTCAGGGGCCAGGATTTCTGGAGGACAGGGGGAAGTGTACAGGGCTGCTGTGCTGTGAAAATCTATTTAAGAGGGGGGAAAACACTTGCATAGGCAGTGAGGAGTGAAGGGGGAAAAGTGAGATAAAAAATGGAGACATGAAGATCAGAAAAGAAGGAGAGGGAGAGGATTTTCCAGGTGCTGAAGCAGAGTTTACACTGAATTTTGTGGAAGGGACCCCAGGTCTGTCCCCAGAGCCTGGAGAGGACCCTGGCAAGAGCTGAGTCCCAGCCTGGAGCAGGGTTATCCTGCAGGATTATCCTGCAGGGACACACACAGGGGGACAGAGCAAGGAGGGACAGAGGTAAATTATCATGGACCACCCAGAGCTCCCCATTCCCCATCCCCTCTGTGCTGTTTGGGGAGGATGCAGAGGAGCTGGGAGTGAAGGTGGGCTTTTAATTTATTCTCACTGTCCAACCTTATTTAATTGGCAATTAGTTGTATTAGTTTCCCCTAGATAAGTCAGTTTTGCCCATGAAGGTAATTGGTAAGTGATCTCCCCACCTTTATCTTGACCCAGGGGCTTTTCGTCTTATTTTTTTCCTCTTATTTTCTTCCCAAAGCTGAGAAATGGAGTGAAAGAGCAGCTGGGTGGGTGCCTGGCAGCAAAGCTAAAATTGGACAGGTGCTTCAGCCAAAATAAAAGGTCCATTTTGAGAAACTGGAGAAGGTAAAACTTGGTCCCTGCAAAAGGGAGAAAAGGGAAGGGA
>WBNP01004546.1:74045-113008 GCA_013401095.1 Passerina amoena
ATACACCTGGTGAGGAAACAGTTGCCTGAAATATTGAGCCTTCACTTTATTGCTGATATTTTGTTTTGATCAGCTTTATAAACCCACAATATCCTGGTGCCTTCTAAGCTTTCTCCAGGAATTGCTGTCTATGTTACCCCTCAGCCTGACCCTGGCTCCCAGGGCTGAGTCTCTGCCAAATCTGAATTTAACATTTACTGCTTCCAGTCACTGAGAGGTTTTATGGTGCTGTGGCCTGTAGGTGACACTCCATTCAATTCTCTCACTGTCCCTTTCTTTCTGACACTTTTCCTTATTGTATGAGCACAAATTGGAAGTGAAAATTTCATACAACTACTCAAGTGTTTTGCACCCTGGATTTTCTTTTTAGAGTGGTACAAGGGCAGAGAACTACTCATGTTTTCTTACAGGAAACTACAGAGGCTGCAATATTTTAACCTGTTTATGAACCTGGGCAACCTTTAAGTCTTCTTTTCTTGTTTCTTTTTACTTACTTAATCCTTTTTTTTAAAATGGGAATCACATCAGTGTAGCCAGTTAATGCAAAATGTTCATTTAAACAGTGCCAGAAATGATTTCCCAAGCAATAAGTCAGAACCACACAGATCTTAAAATCTGAGCACGTAGGATTTGTTCTTCTCTACCTTCCCAGGCTTAGGAGTAAATGTAAACTGCACTTTTAGATGTTAAAACATGATTGGTACATAATGTAGTCTTTTCATTCAATTCAATAGCTGCAAGACAAGAAATGGGTTCTTCAAAAGAATGTAAAGGGGAAAAAATCACAGGGCATTTCAGCTTTACTTTAATAGACTTAAGATAATACGAGTACTTGAAACAACCCCAGGGGAAGCTTGGTAAGAGCAAAATGAGAAAAATAAATAAATAAAGCATAGGAACAAATCCTACATGTTTTGAGCTAGATATTTAAGAAGATTTCAGGGTTTCTTAAAGATTTTTTTCAATTATATCCCTCTAATTATCTCTTCAGTTTTTAAATATACCTATTAAAAGAATATATTGAGCTATTTCTCTGGTTGTGTTTGCTGTTCATTCTAATCTATTAGTAGCCAACAGGCAAAAGCACCAGTGCTTAATTATCTTGCTGGTAGGATGGATGGAGCCAGCTGAACTTAAAAGACAGGAATTGTTGATTTAAACATTGCTGTGTTATTTTAATACAGCCACTTAAGCTATTTTAAGAATAGTATAATAGGTGTTTAAATGTTAATGCTTCATTCCTTCTTTACAATTAATTTGGCATAGTGGCCCTGATGAATGAATTATGAGGTAAAACTAACACATTCAACCAGTAATTGAATGTACTTTCTCAATTAGAAGGGGCATCTACTTGTTTTCTCCTAAAAAAAGGTGAGAAAAATCCTATTGGTAAGGGTGAACCTATTTCCTTCAATTTAATTTTTAATAAATCAATTTATATCAGCTAAAAATTTTCTCCAATCAACATTTTTTAAAAATATCAAGGTTATTCTGGGTTAAAAGAACAGTGCAATTATATATTCATTCTTCTTAATGGAAATTAGGAGAAAATGTGAGGGACAATAACAACAGATCCAAAAATGTTTGTGGTTGACACTGTGGGATCTTCTCTGTTGAGAATCCAAGAGCAAGGCACTTCACAAAATCCATAATTTCTACTGGATTAAGGCCTACAGAAGGAAGGGAAGGAAATGGGGAATGGAATGGTGGTGGGCTCAAAGCTGTGAAGATAAGTCACAAAAGTCAGGGAGATTTCTCAAAAAAAACCCCAAAACTTTTCATGACAATTCTCTCAGACGTCAGAGCAGGTCCCGTGGATCTGAAAAAGCACCAAAGATTCCCAAACTCTCTGTTCAAGTATTTAAACAGGATAGGTTGGGGTTTTTTACTTTATTCCTGGATGGACATCAAAGCCCATCCAGTGCCACCCCTGCCATGGGCAGGGATACCTTCCACCATCCCAGGTTGCTCCAAGCCCTGTCCAACCTGGCCTTGGACACTGCCAGGGATCCAGGGGCAGCCACAGCTTCTCTGGGCACCCTGTGCCAGGGCCTGCCCACCCTCACAAGGAAAAATTCCCTCCCAGTATCCCATCTATCCCTGCCCTCCAGCAGTGGGAAGCCATTCCCCTTCTCCTGTCCCTCCATCACTTGTAAATTGTTTCTCTCCACATTTCCTGTCAGCTCCTTCAGACACTGGAATGTCACAATTAGGTCATCCCTGTGGTGTTGTGAGGTCCCCAAGACGAGTTGAGAGATGAGAATTTGACTCCATGTTCTCAGAAGGCTGATTTATTATTATATTATATTATATTATATTATATTATATTATATTATATTATATTATATTATATTTTAAAAATGCTTTACTAAAACTATACTAAAGAAAGAGAAAGGATACATCAGAAGGCTAAACAGGAATGATAATGAAAGCTCATGATTGACTCCTCAGTCTGACACAGCTGGCTGTGATTGGCCATTAATTAAAAACAATTCACATGTTTGGATAAACAGTCTCCAGACCACATTCCAGAGGAGAATGGAGAAGCTGAGCATTCTCATCTTCCCAGGAGAAGAAATCCTGGTGAAGGGATTTTTCAGAAAATATCATGGTGACGCCCGCCAAAACTTCTCTTCTCCAGGCTGTACATTTCCAATTATCCCAGCATTTCCTCTGCTCCATCCCTCTGATCATCCAACCCAGCCACCCTAGAGTAGTAACCCATTCTTCTTCCATGTATCTCTTGACTGGTCAATCAGAAACTTCCAGTTTTGGTAGGAAAGTGAAGAAAAAAATGTTTCTTTCATGGCAGTTGCAGGATCAGGGTCTAAATATTTGTATTTGCCTCGTAAAGTTTGCAATGTCACATAAATAAATGAGCACGCTACCGAAAATTAAATCTTATGTTGCAACTAATTCATTTGCAATCATTTAGCACTCACTAGATTTTACACTAATTGCTCTATGAGATTAATGAATTTACAGAGCTCTTCGAGTCTCACATTTCTTGGCAAAGCACATTGCAAGGAGCCAATAAAAGTAGTCCACAAGCTACATCTGATGTGAGACACCTTCTAAACCCCTGCCTAGAGAAGTGAATGCCCTGCACTGGAGTTTTCCAGGAGTAGACTGCCTCTAATGTAAAAAAGTAAGCTCAGAATTGTTTATTTTTTTTAATTTCCTTGGTTTTCTTATTATTTTCTTGTATGACTTGGGTCAGCATACAGATCTTTAGGTACGTGCTGTCATTTTCGCATTATCAGGGTAGAGTGCTGGCTTTTTGGAGAATATATTTGAACAGATCTGTTCATGAACAGAAATCCTGAACTTTAAAAATTAGAGGTTAAAGTCATTCTGGTAGAAAAATGAATGATTATATATTCAAAAGGAAAGGCTGTTAGTCTAAGTTGGAATTCTCTGACTCTTGTTTTCACAGGGAGCTCATTGATATTTATAGAAGTAACACATTCAACCACACATATCCTTGAAATTTAAGGCTAAATTGAGATCACTGCTTTTATTTCCATTGGAGCTTTTCTGTTGAAGTCACTGGGGATTCATGCTAAGAAAAAGAGCTGTGGGAAGGCATAAGTTGTATTTAATGTCTGTGTGTGCATGGTGCACCAGGAGTTTTGTAATCAGAACAGCAGCATGTGGGCAAAATCTTTGTCTGCTGGGTAGTCAGAATTTCCAAAAGGAAAAAAATATTTGTTTTGGGAGGCCTTGTAATAATGGGGTTGGTGGAGTTGTTTATTCCTTGCCCATTTGGATGTAATCTTTCATGAAAAATATGACTTTTCCAAATATGAATTTCCCTGTTTTTTTTTTTTTTTTCAGTAGTTAGATATGCTGGCTCCAAAGTCATAGAAGCATTTTTTTCTCCCAGATTAAATGAAATTAATTTCTTCCATTGTAGTTTTACAAATCTGACATAATTAACATGTTCTGAATTTATAAATAAGCAGAAGGTGCCATCATCTTGGACCAGCCAAAGAAGGCGTCCTTGCACAGAGCAGGAGATGGAATGTGATGATCTACAAGGTCCCTTCCAACCCAAACCACTCTGGGATTTTGTCATTCATGATCAAAACCAATATATTTTTGTGTAAGTCCTCCATGGTTTCCATTGCAATTGCCCTTTCACTTTTTCTTGCAGGTTGTTGGCTTTTTTTGTTTTTGTGAATAGAGTCTGTAAGTGTGGCTTTGTCTCCAGGAGATGACAGTTTGTGTAGGGGATTTAGTCACTTCTAATCATCAGGTCCTTTAGGTAAAGATGAGTTAAGCAGTGTCTGATTAAAAGCTGGGAGTGAAGACCTTAAGAGGAGACTATAGTTTATCCTTGCACTGTAAATTACTGGTTCTGCACTGAAATGCTCCTGAAAGCTGTTTTACACTGAGTTTCTATTTTAAAAAACAGCAGTTTTCTCTCTGTATTGGTCTGTGTTCTAGCAGAAGGAGCTGAGAGCTGAATGGATTAATTCTTCTGGCCCCTCACACTGTTCACATCCCTGGCCGCTGCTTTGAAAGGTATTTTCATTTATTATTGACTTCCAATTTGATATTAATTTGCAACAGAAAGAGCTGATCAAAATCCTATCAAGGGAAGACTACTCCTATCTCAGTGCAGTGTCCTGTTGCTATGGGAACTGAAAAGAGCTGAGGTTTACACAACTATCAAAATCTAGAATAATTCTGGATGCCATCTGATGCTCGATAAGTCTACATGCATGAACACACAGCCACAGACACACATGTACAGACAGAAAATATCCACATCTAAGAGTTGTTGGCCATGATGTGAGAGGAAAATGCTCCTGGCTGTCAAACCTTGCCTGGGTCTCAGTCTCTTGCTGCACAGACAATGGGCATTTCTCATGTCTGATCAAGAGCTTCTCATTTCAGAGCCCTAAAATCTTGGCAGTGATTTCCAGGTAGGACCAGGATTCATCTCAAGAGTCTTGTGGCTCATCCTTTATCCCACTTCCAGCTGTTCCACACCAGCTTTGAGGAATGTAAAAAATAGCCTAAAACAGAATCCCCCAGAATTCCTGGGATCATCATAAAGAGAAGAATCTCTGTGTTATGGAACTTGTCAGATCAGGGCAACTTGTTTGGAATTCATTCATGTTCCATCTGCTAGGGGATCATGGAATCACAGAACCATTAAGGGTGGAAAACACCTCTGAGATCACCCAGTCCAACCATCAGCCAGGACCACCACTAACCCATGTCCTCAAGTGCCACATTCACACATTTGTTGAACACTTCCAGGGGTGGTATCACTTGGATCAAAATGTTTTCTGATCTTTAGCTGCTCAAGCAATCAATTCTAAAGACCTTGGGGTTGGAAGGACCATTGGAGTCACTGGCCTCAGGGTCACGAGGGAAGATTTCTCTCCCTCCTGTGGATCAAGCTTCCATATACATGTAACTACCCATCTCTTGTATGATTTGTCTGGAATTCCTTCACCCCACTCCATCTTCCCACTCTTCATCCTCTTTATGGGCTGGGTGTGGGGACAGTAACAACGTCTGTGTTTTGAGGCAGATGATCCATTAAGGTTTGGTTATAAAGACTTGTCTACAGCAGCTCTGATAATTGCAGTGACTGTGAAATGCAAAGAATCACAGAATCCCAGAATGGGTTGAGTTGGAAGGAAAAGGATTATTATTAAGGATCATCCTTTTCCACCATCCCACCATGGGCAGAGACACCTTCCACTAGCCCAGGCTGCTCAGAAATCATGTAAGTGTGAGTACATCAGTAAATAACTTATTCAGTTTAGGTCATGTTTTGCCCTTTGTTTTCCAACACTTCTCATGGCTGCTGGTGTCATTGTTTTTAATTTTTTTTGTTAGGTTTCAAAATTTTACTGAGTACTATCTTTTCCTCTTAATTATGAACATTATTTAGTGTCATTAGTACAGCAGCACTGACAGTGACATGAGGTCAATGCCATGCTGTCCTATCTGTTGTTCCCTAAAAATAGTAATAATCAATTCACTGAAAACACCAAGAAGAAATATCACTGATATTACTGTGTGGAGGAATAAAATGACATTTATTTGAAGATTTAACTGAATTTTTCCTTTCATGAATCCTCTCACACAGTGGACTGGCATTTATTTGGTTGTTTGGCTCTTTATTTTGCAGTGATACAAGCAAACAAAACACACCTCAGACAGTCAGTGAGGTGATGAAATTTAATTGATGAGGGCTTGTACCTCACTGCATTGCCAAAGGATTAACTTTTCATAACCTGACAGGCAGAAAGACATTAATGTTATCAAAGCCTGTTTCTCAAATCTAAATGAGTGTAAAATATTGGGATTTTCTTCTTCCAAAGTGCCAAAGATTTCCAGTGAAGTTAAGCACTTGAATTGATCATGATCCTATCCTGTTCTCTGGGTGGGAGATGGTTTGGATTTGTACCCATGAGGAGAAACAGTAAAGAACAATTCCCTCAGGACTTTGGGATGTATCTCATCAGGTCCCAGAGATTTATGGGTGTTCAGGTTTCTCAGGTGCTCATGAATCTGACCTTTACTTACAGTGGGAGAGTCTTTGCTCCCCAAGCCCCCATCCTGCTGCCCAGACACTCCAGAGCTGTGGAAACAGAGGTTGCCATTGAAGACTGAAACACAAACTTTGTTGAGCTCCTCAGCCTTCTCCTCATCCATTGTTTACCAGTTTCCCAGCTTTATTTCTCCAGGGGTGACACCTTCTTTGATCTTCCTTTCCTGCTTACCAGACCTGAAAAAGACCTTCCTGTTACTCTTCATGTCCTTTCCCAGGTTCAGTTCCAGCTTTGCCTTCCTCAGCCCTTCCCCACACAACCAAATTTCATCCCTGGACTCTTCCCAGGTCCCCTGTCCATGTTCTCACTGCCTGTGCATTTGTTCCTGTCCCTTTGGTGTCCCCAGCAGGTCCCCTCTCAGCCATCCTGGGTTCCTGCCCTCCCTGCCCCCTTTTTGCTCTCAGGGATCACTGGCTCTGGCCTTCCATGGAAGATTTCCCTAAAGATCTGCCAACTCTGTTCTGCTGCCCTGTTGTGGCATTCACATTCTCTGAAAAAATCCCTTTGCGCAGGATTTTGCTTTTGGGAAGCTGAGAGGCCTCAGAGAAAAGGAAAACAATTCTTATCTCATTTGCTTCTCCTGTGTTGTGCTCATGTGGAATGTGTTTGGAGATTGTTTACCCACAGGTGATTGTTCCATTGGATTCTGCTGTGAGTTGTTTTCACTCTTTGGCCAATCAGGGCCAAGCTGTGTCAAGATTCTGGAAAGAGTCGCGGGTTTTCTTTATTGTCTTTTTAGCATTGAGTCAGTATTTTTTCTATATTCTTTAGTATAGTATAGTATTCTTTAATATAATATAGTATTACAAAGTAATAAATGAGCCTTCTGAGAACATGGAGTCAGGTGCATCATTCCTGCCCACTGGGGCATTCTCAGCAAATACAATATCCTGTCCCTGAGGACAGCCTCCCAGGGCATTACATTTCCCATCTCTTGAAGAGCTGGAGTTTGTTTTCCCAAAGTTCAGGGGCCGGACTTTAGTCCTTACCTGACCCCCAGGAGTGTGAACTCCCCCAGTACTGGCTGGAGCTCAGGCTGCCTGCAGGCTCCATGGATTGATAATATTGAATTATTGACAATTACAGTCCCCAGAGACCTGTGCAACCCTGTGTGCCGAGCTTTACAAGCAGACATGGAGCGAGTTAATTTAAAATATTGAAAAAACACGCCTGAAGTAGCAGAGTGGTTTTAAACAAGAAGGAACTCTAAAACTTCTAAAGCTTTAGAAACTTCCAGGGAGTTCTTAAATTGCACTGAGATAACTACATCTTTCTAAATTTTTGTAATTAGCTTTTTGCTGGACCTTTTGTTGAAAAAAATTACAGTTAATTAATTTTTTTTTTTTTAGGTATGCACTCAAAACGATCTAAGACAAAACTGAATTTAGAATCCTCCAACCATCAAGAAGAGACTTTTCACTTCATCCAGTCCAGCCAACAATCCAGCACTGCCACTGTGACCCCTGAACCACTGAGCACATCACCCAGTGCCAGGTGCTTCTGAAGCACTGCGGGCATGGTCAATCCTGTGGGCGCTCAGCTTTCCCAGGGGTGGTTGCAAACTTACAGAAAATGGATTTTATTTAGAGTAAATACAGATGTTTTAAGAAAAGGTCTCTGTGTTTTTTAACAATAGTGTTTGGAGCACTACTTCAGTCTAAATTGCATGAATAAAAGAAACCCTGAAAGGAGAGGAGGGTCAGCCTGGACATCTCTGATATTAATTTTTTGTTGTGTCATTACAGGTCTGTGCTAATTGCTTTCATCCATTTTCACGAGGAAGGAAAGACACGATGTAACAGAAAATGAGTAATAAAAGCACGTTACAAGTTAAAAACTTTCTGGATTTGCACTTAAAACGTGTTCAGTCTCATAATCCACTTCTTTCCCCCTAAAAACATGTCAAGGTCTGTGATCAGGGCTTTCAGAGCAGCCCTGCCTGGACTGAGGGCTCTGAGTCTGTGGAGGTGGGTAAATGGAGGCTGGGAGTGCATCATCTTTCACTGATCGACGTGCTAAATTCCTCAGAGCACAACACGTTAAGGACTAAGTAAATAATCGATTAGCTGTCAGCCTTCCTGGTCATCCTCATGAAAGGGATTAGTGACAGCCAGGGGCCAGAGAAGTGAGTCATGCTTCTACAAATACCTTTTGAACCAGGACAAAAAATTCCCAGGGAACACTCCTTCCATTTCAAAGCAGGGTTTAAGGCAATGGTGGTGCAGAAAAGGCTGGCTCCCTTCTCTCCCGTGCCTTTCCTAATTAATCTTTCATCAATAAAGAAAACAGACTCAAAAAAATGAGAAAAAAAAAGAGTATCAATATGTTCCTGTTACACTGATTGAAAGAGGCAAGGGCGATGTGGGAAAGCAATTCCACAGATTTGGACAGCAGGATTCCATCTGGCTATGGAACCAATTATATTTGCATTTAAACAAATGTGCCAGACAGAAGGAATGGAAATTCTCCACATCTTCCTGGCAGCAAGCAGAACTTGCTGAGAAGCCTCTTATTGTTTGGTTTGCCTGATTACTTCTTTTATTAAATATTAACTGTATCCAGAAAAAAAAAAAAAACAAAAGCAACCAAACAACTTTGCACTTCAGGGCCTCACACATTGATCACTTAATCCAAATTCACTTTTATATACACTGTGCTTTTTGCCACATCCAAAATCAGACACCATTTCTGTGTCTGCTGACTCTGCGCTTTGTTCTTCCTTCACAACACATTCCAGCTTCAGAACTCTTCCAGGTCCCTTATCTATTATTATTCTATAAGTGAAATATCTGTTTTTCACAGGCAAAGACATTGGTGTGGGTCATTTCCTGAGGTTTCACTTTCTGTGTGGCAGCCATTGCAGTTTGAGTCTTCCCACAGAAACAGTTCTTGAGGACATTTTGTGGAAAATCTTATTCCACAAGCTGTCTGTAATTCCAATAATTGTGATTTAATGATGAACTCCCAAAGAGCTTTCTGGTAAGTATAAATTCAAGAGGCACTTCTCATGAAGAAGTGTTTCTTCCAGCATCTTCAGGCACTGTTTGCTTGATAAACTCTAAAATATTTTATAAAGTTAAAATATAAAATATTTTCTAAAATAACTGCATTTGTGTATTTCCCAAATCACTGCAATTTTAAAAGTTCACACACCTGCTCGGGAAAGCTTTATTTTCTGTGTCTCTAAGTAAAATTGCAAAAATTTCCAATTTCAGGTGTCCGTATGTTTTCCATGTTGTGTATTTAAAAAAATCTCTCCAACAAAACAAACAGGAGTTGCATTGAATGAAGGGTGAGAAAAAGCACTTAAATTCTTGGAGTTTTTAAAGTTTCTCTGTTAAACTTACAGCTACAAAAATGATTTTTACTCATGTTGTGAGCTGCAAGCAGGGAAGCCATAGGAAGATTTGAAATTATTATAAGACAGAGCCTTAACACGACCAGTAGAGCTTCTGGAGTATTTATTGTACAACCTGGGTGATGCTCATTGGCAAAAAAATTCCCGTCCTCCTGTTCTTCAGGAATAACAGACTGGAGGTTGAGGCTTATTTTTCAAATCAGTACCTGTGTTCTACAAATCAGTGGCATAAAAGTTGAGTTTGCTTTTTGTTTAAAAGCAGTTTTGTTCAGTCCTTGTTGTACAAGCTGCTCACATTTGCAGGCAGAGATGTGCTCAGTCCTTCACAATGATTGCTCACCTAAATTCCTGTACAAAACCACAAATCATTACCTCCTACATTTACATTAATTGGAAAAGGCAGAAGGCAGCAAGTTTCCTTCCCTTTTTTCTTTATTCCTATTCTTTTTTCCTTTGGGCAAAGTCTATTCACTAAGATTTGTAGAAAACAGATGTGATTCTACTTTAATGCATTCAGACTTCGTTGCTTATTGAAATATTTGCATTTAGAAAATAAGCTTAAGCTGTTAATGGACTTTGAATAGAAAGAAATAAAGAATCTCAGTCTTCACTGTTTCCCCACTAATTACTAATTCTGTTTCCATAAGAAGGTTTAATGTTTCTGCCTAAAATTAACCACGAATGCCTTTTAGAAGGTGTATTTAAAAGACCTCCTGCTGCTGCAGGAGAATTTTATTTTATAGAATTCTTGTAAACATGGAACATTTAACTTGTGCATCTGCTTTGGATAATGGAAAACCCCTAGTATATACAGACACAAGTGTGTACACACGGGCATAAATATATATATATGTAAAATATATTGTCCATCTGCACAGAGAAGGGGTTCAAAATTGAAATATTAAATTAATTTTGGATCACTTTATGAACAGCATTTTGTTTCTCCTTTTCTCAACTTGCATATGAAGATGTCTGTGTTACAGCTGAGTTACGCAAATGTCATTTAGGAAACAGATATGATGACTCATTTTCCAAGAAATATCAGATATCCACACTTCTGTCAGTAACACTTTTCTCGTTGGACCAAACTGATTCTTCTTATCTAGAAATCAATGGAATGTAGATTAAATTATGTATCCTGGTTGTGCAGTGAAAGGACCCAGACTCCACAGCAGATGTATGCATTATGTATTTACTCATCCAGTGCAGATTTGGATGTTGCTTTTAATCCAAGTGAGTGAAACTACTAAAGACAATGGTCCTAAATATCTCAAACACATATGTTGGAGATATTTATATTACCAGAAAGACCCCCCCCAAAATACTGTTGGCTGCTCCTTCTGTCATCTGCCTCTCCCATTTGCCTTTGTCTCTGGTCATTGGCATTTGGGAAATCTGTATTCATCAGTATTTATGTAGTTAAATAAAGGACTTCTGTATTGTAGGAGTGGAAAAGGAAAAAACCCAGAAAAGTAGCAATGAAAGATCAAAAATCAGTCTTATTTTTCTTATTTATAAATAAAATTAAAATTCTTTTCCTGAGCTTTTATATCCAAATTAAAAGTTATTTAACTACATAAATACTGATTAATTTTGTCCATGAATATGTAGGAAAACTCATGAAATTCTTCACACTGTAATACTCAATATAGCTCTGATATTTTCTTTTCTTTTACTAAAGAGGACAGTGTCTATCAAATCAGAAGAGACAAAAATCTTTCCTCTAAAAGAAAGGCTGGTTAGCAAAGACAAAATCCTACCAGGAAAAGCCTCTCAGTGAAGCACAGTTGTATAATGATCTAGCTGCTCATTTCTCATTATTTATGCAGCCTCCTTGTTTTCTAAAAGCCACATATGGATAATTTTCTTCTTTTTAAATATCATATCTTTCTCCATTGTTCCTAGGAGGCATTTTAATGCAGATAATTGAATTTCAATTAATTCTGCATATGCTGTTCCAGATTATAGTTGCTTACTACTGCTGACATGGGCCTGTCATTACTCACACCCTGCCTCATTTTCAGCTCTGTGTCACCATTTTTTAAGCCTTATGTGAACACATTCCATTTATTATTCATAGGAAGTTGTCCAGGAAGGTGCCATAGCAAGTTCTCTAAAACCTGGTTCTTTTTGGGAAGTATTGTGCTCTTTTATCAGCTTGTGCTGTTGTGTGACAAATAATAAAAATTATTTCAAAGAAAATGAAAAACCCTCTGGTGGTGGTAAAGGGTTATTATATTATATTTGGGGGGGGG
This sequence comes from Passerina amoena, assembly GCA_013401095.1. Taxonomy (NCBI): domain Eukaryota; kingdom Metazoa; phylum Chordata; class Aves; order Passeriformes; family Cardinalidae; genus Passerina; species Passerina amoena. Next base: position 86,237 of record WBNP01004546.1, read on the forward strand.
GGGGGGGGTGGTTTTGTTTTTTTTTTGGGGTTTTTTTGTTGTTTTGTTTTGTTTTGTTTTTTGTTTTTTGTTTTTTTTTTTTTTTTTCTCAAATAATGAGGTATGGATGCCTAAATAAAATGGATATTTTTGAGCCCCAGGGTTTCTGCTGCCAGCTTGCCTGGGTTAAGTTACTGCAAAGGACTAAGTAATGTTAAGCTGAGGTCTAAAACTGAAAACTGTCCAGTGCTCAGAGGATAAAACTGACAGAAACTTTGTGGATTGCCCACTGATGATGTAAAACATCCTGGAAGAGAAGCTGGGGCAAGAATTTGGATATTAATGGTAGAACCCATATCACACTAAATTACATCTGGATACCGTTGCTCTGGGATTCAGAACTCCTTTTCCCCCCATCATGCAGGGGAAAACCTTTCAGTAATTAAATGTTTTCCTCACTTTAGCAGAGAGACCTTAAAGCACAATGAAGTGGCAGTGAAGAAGAATCCCCTTTCTCTGTCAGCTTAGATCTTGAAAATACCTTCCTACCACACCTGCTTGAAAGGGAATTGTGCCTGCAAAAAGGAGCAGAGGTGGAATCTATTGAAATTCTTTACAGTCAGAATTGAAATTCCAAAAGTAGGCTTGTAACAAAGGGCACTTCTTGTGAGAGGATTAAAAACTGAAAAAGCACATTTGATATTGCATTTCTGTTCAAAAACACCTATAGGTATTATAAAGAAGACAAAATACATTAAGTTATTATTAGGATTACAATGACCACCTCAAAAATATGTCACTCATTTATCTTAGGGAAAGATAGATGGCAATGGACTGGGGTTCTCTCATTTTCCTCAGGGATGCTGTGACTGTGCTTGCCTCTGTTCATTATGGCAGCTAATTAGCATAACCTATCTTGATTGGAAGAAATGAAAGCTTTTGTTGAAATACATTTATTCTGTTCAGAACTGAAATTATACTGCATCACAAAAAGGTGATTGCAAGATATAAGTTTATACATCACTCCTGCCTTCAACATAATAAACAAAATAATTCTCAAATCATCCCCGGAAGCTTCAATATTTCAGTAGGAGTGTGCTAGAATGGATTGCCCCAGTTAGTCTGTTCAGCTGGCAAAACTGAAACACTGAACTTGCTCAGTCATGATCAACCCTAAATTGGTAGCAATCATTGAAAAAAAAATTCTAACTTGATTTCCTCTAAATCACAAACTAATAAATTTCACTAAGCTGTTCCCAGGAATGTACTAGTCCTGATACTAGAAGTAGAATATAATTTATCCTTTGTTCTTTGTTCATAAAACTCCATTTTTTTCCCTTTAAGGCAAGAATCAGTGTTTATTTAGGGAAATTCCCGTGTAGGTACAAAATTCTATTTTCTCACTTTTAAACTGACTCAATCTCTGACCTTCTCACCTGACTTCCTGCATAATAAGCAGCTCTAAGAACTCTACCCAATGATTTTAGAGTAAAGGGATTTGTATATTTTTCAGCTATGCAAGGGAGCAATACTAAGAATGATAAACTGTAGTGAAGCAAGAGCAAGTTTGTAACGAAAAAAATCCATTCTCCATTTAAAAGCTCCACTACACTTAAATTTCATTAGGTGAGATATACCAGTGGTAAAAGACAGAAAACAAAACACTTGCCACAAGAACAAAATCCAACCAAAAGAAGCCACACCCTCCCTCCAACCAAAATCTGGTTTAGCCTTAATTTTAATGATTAAAGTTATTTATTCCCCCCTATTTCATATTTTTACCAGCAGCCTGCATTTACATAGAGCTGTTCTAAGGAGGGAAAGGGAGCAACCTGCACAGCTCCTGCCTCAGATGAAAAAGGAATTAAGTTTGATGAATGCTGTTTATGTCTCACTAACAGCCCTAAAGGCATCTCATAATTTTGTGGTAAGAAAATATTTCCCTGTCAAGAGCCATTAACATCTGTTTTTTTTGAAAAGTTTAGTCATTACATGCTTTGCCTGACAGCTCCATGTAGTACAGCTTGATGGATAGCTGAGTGAAAGGCTTGAAAGGTCTCCAAATGAAGTCAATGTTCCAAATTTAATGAAAAATGCTGAAGAGCAGTACTGTTATAAACATAAACCATGTAATTGTGTATCAAAACAAGGCACCTTCTTGGTTTGGGTCATTTTAGTGATGTTTGAGGAATAAGGAGATTGCAAAACCTCAACCCCTTCTCTGCATCTTTGTTAGAGTTACTCCTTCCACCTCATGGATTGCCAAGGTTTCAGCTGTTAACCACAGTGACCTTTGGAAATATCCATGGCAAAATTAGCAGGATTCAAAAGTATTCATTAGTATATAAAAGTTCCACTGTGGAGTGAAATTTAACTTGTGAGTTTTGGTCCTTAGTGAAGTTTGGAAGTGAATTATTTTTGCATGGCAAGAAAGAGGTTGAAAAATATTTTCCTCCAATGAAAAATAGCTTGCAATTTTAGACACTTTAGACAATTGTTTAGCAAATGGACTCAAAACCTGGGATTTTGCTGCATCCCAGTCAAGTGTCTGTGTTCCAGCTCTGGCTTGGGGGAGCAGGGAGTGCAGGCTGAGCTGTGATAGCAGGCAGGTATACAGGAGATGGATGTGAGGACACACGACAGAGGAGGGCAAGAAATCCATGGATATAAAGGGAAAATGTTAGAAAAGTCAGAGATCAGCTGGAGCTGGAATTTGCAAGGGTTCCAAGGGCAAGAAGAGCTGGTACTGCTCCACCATCAGTCGAAGAATGAACAAGGGAAGTATTGGCTTGCTGGGAGCAGGGAGGGTGATTCAGCGCCAGAAGCCAGAGATAATAAATGCCTTCTAAGCTCTGGGGCTTGCTTCCAAGGCCTCCCAGCCTTTTGTGCCTGGAGACAAGAGTTCAGGAGAAGAGGAGCTTCCAGCAGTGAGAGAGGAGATACTCAAGCAGGGATCTTTTCAGCAGCTCAAGATGGGTTGCACTGAAGCACCAAGAGAAGGATGGCTGCTGTCATGGCAACTGCCATCACTCTTTGTCATCTCTCACAGGCTTGGCTTTATTCAACTGTCTTTATCTTGACCCAGAAGGGCTTTTTTCAAGTCTTATTCCCACTCCCCCAGTCCTGGTGAGGAGGTAAGGGATAGGGCATCAGTTGGTGTCCAGCAAGGGTCAAATCCTGCACAGACATGGAGCTGCTCCTGGGGTGGCCTGTGTACTTCAGGAGGACCTGGGTAATTCCAGCAGGAACAGGGAGAGCTCTGGAGATGGGGCAGGATGAAACAGTACCAGTGGGATGCAATATGAGAAAAGAGAGGCAAATCCTTTTTTGCTGAATGATTGATAATCAACTGTTGGAACCCTGGTTACTGAGAATTTTAGACTTTCTGTGCTGACAGGCTCTGACCCCCAAGAGAACACTGCATTGACCTGAGGCCGTGGAAAAGCTTCCAAAATTGAATTACAGAACTGGGATTATGGCTGTGTAGTTTGAATAGAAGTATGTAATATCATATAGTAGAAAATTTAAAGTTAAAGGCTTTAGAATATAGTAATAAATATAAAGCAAGATGGAGGGTTGAGGGCAGAGGCTGGTCCTCCTTCTTCACCTTCTTCTCCATGGGTTTGGGTGGTTTTGTGTAACCAGATAAAAAAGTCCACACTGAGGGCCATGGGTGGTTGGTTATTGGGTTAAAAGTGAAAATAATTTAGGTGTTATTTCTTAATTGGACATTTTATCCTGAAAAGGCCTTGTAGAGAAAGAGAGGGCTCCATTTTTAGTGTGTTAGAGTGAAGTGCTGTAGAACTCGTGGTTTGTGAGACTAATACAGATAAGAACTAGCAAACAACCGAGTCTGAACAAGAAATACCATCTAGAACATTTAATCCTGATCCTGGCAAAAAAGAAGACACCACAATCAATCATAAATTGGTAGCAGTGATTTAAAAAACACCAAAACACTTGGTATTAGCCCAGATTGCTTCAACCCTGTCCCTTTATGTGTTTGTTTGTCTTTCTTTACTTAAACATTTCCCACATCCACTGCCTTGTGTTGGGTCATTTATTCAGGAAAGTTCATCACTGTTTCAGTGATTTTCAAAATCCTTTCACAGGACTTTTCTTCACAGATACCCAAGTGCAGAAGATTACTGCTGAGTCAGAGCTGTCTGCACATCTCCAGAAATATCCCGGCTGTTATTTTATCTGTGGCAGAATTGGATCAAAGCACTTGTTATTGAATAGAACAATAAATTCATCTCACTTGGTATCACATAGCGGAGTTGGTGCTGCAGGATTCAATTCCAAGAGGAAAACCCTGGTATCAGATATACCCAGTCCTGGGGGATTTCTGCTCTTTCTTACATTTCCAGGGCTTTCAGTGCAAAACCTCGGGTTGCTTCTTGTTTGCTCAGCACTTGTGGTGGAGCACAACACAATGAGGTTTCCCTGAGTGAGACCGTGGAGCACAATTGTTTTTACTTGCAGTGATTTGTAAGCTCAAAGACTCTATTTTATCAATGGCACAGGGTATTAATGGGATTTTAAGGTGCACCTCCTTCATATATCAAGGGGATAATAGAGTCACAAGCAGACTTACATGATAAATCATTACAGCTTTAGAGGAAAAGTTAATGCTTTTGTTCACAGAAATGTTAAAAGCTTTAGGAGGCAATATTTTAAACTGCTTAAGATGATAAATCAAAGCAGATTAGCTTTCCAGATAAATATGGATGTAGGTAAAACCCTGTGACACTGACTAGAGCCAAATATAGTGGCAATAATAGGTTGAAAAACATCCCTGTAAATCCATTAATTTTAATATTTCTGACAGAAATTCTACAAAAATTCTTCCATATGTCTTGTATATCATGTGTTCCATATCTAGAGGCACACAATATTTGAGACACTGTTTTTGGTTTGGTTTAGCTCAGTAATAAAACCCTAATTAATATACATAGGTTAACAATTTATTCCTTTACTCCTCAAGGTATATTCCTTTTGGACAATTCCTGTGGGTTTGCATGACAGGAAAATATCACAAATGTAGGGTGTAGTATTTCACTAATAAGTTATAAAATGGTTTCTTATTTATTTCTAGAAGGTCTTTTAAGGAGAGAACTGTTTCATTAATCAATGATACTTAAATTATTTTTACTTTTAACTTAATAATTTATTACTTGTGTTTAATAATGTGGACTTTTCTGTTTAATTATAAAATACTACTTAAACTCACGAAGAAGGTGAAGAAGGATTAGTCTCTGTCTTAAAACTTCTATTTTGTTATATATCTATATATGTAATACTATATTCTAAAACTTTAAATTTTAAGTTTTGTGTTATGTGGTCTTGAACACTTCTATTTAAATTGCACACTTCTATTTAAATTACACGCTAATAATTTTAGTGTTAATTTCAGAAGCTTTCTCTAGGCTTCAGGTTAAATGTAGTGGTTTTTTGAGGGTTTGTGGTTTTTAACACAGAAAGTTAAAAATTCTTTGCATCTAGGGTTCCAACAGTAGGGAATTTATTAATTTTCACAAGCTATCTATTTGGCATTTTGAAGGATCTCTGTGCCATGCTCTTTTCATGGGGTGTTTAGCAATTAAGAAGATCAGGACAAACAAAAAATAATCGACTGTAAGTTGGTCACAGGAGATTTTCAATGAGGTGAAAAGTAAAAAAGTGAAAGAAAAGTAATTTTTTTTTTTTAAAAAAGAAATTGTGAAGTGTAGCAGAAAGAGACAATGGTCCTCATCAAAAGATCTCACAGAATACAAGAATTCAGCAACATGACTATATAAATATATATATGTAAAATGAAAATGCGCAATGGTTATTATAATAAAAAGGCCCTCTTAAAAACCCACTAGTTAAATTAAAAGTTGAGGAAGAGATACTTTTTCTCCAGAGAGCAGACTGAAGTTCTAATTGCCTACTAGAATGGGTTTCATCTCTCTTTCTAAAGAGGAATGATTGTTAATTGGGAAAATAAATCACCAAATCATCTTCATGATCATTGAATAAGTAACCAAATAAACAGCAAGCAGATTCCTTTGAGAAGATTATTTTTGCAGTAGCTGCAGCTCACTTTTCTCAGTGTGAGAAGAGCATTATGATTACATTAATATTGAAAGCTGTGGATGTGCAGACCAATGGGGCCAATGTGCAGAGCAATTTTCTTTAGGTATCCCATGGATTGAAGCCTCAGCACCCAATTTTTGCTTCCTTTTTTCTTCTTCAATGAAAATTTTCAATGCAATAATTTTCCTATTTTTCTATGTTACATTTTCAATTGATCTTAGCCTGAGAGATCACATAGTAATTGAGGAAGATGAAATATCTACATTAAAGGAATACAGGTCTTTGGAGTGAAAAATAGGACAGAAATCCTCACAAGGAACAAGTAGAAGAAGGAACTTAAACCCAGTTGGTGGTGAGAAGAGTTTGACTTTCACTGGCTTTGAGAATCTCCCCCAAAAACATCTTGTTCAGAAGATTTAGCAAATTGATTAGGTGTTTTAAGACTTGTAAAGCCTTACTATATCAAATATCCAAAATATTCTCTGTTCCATGCCACACATGCTCTGTTTCTGAAGTTCCACATGCTCAGCTCCACAGGCTCAGTTTGGGGTTCCTGTCATTTAATGAGTTTCCCTATTTTTGTTCTAAAATAATCAAAATAAAACACTTCAATCATGAACTGCACTACAGGAGGGTAATTGGATGAATCTGAAGCACTGAAAAGAACCCTGACTCAACACCTATTTATTTACTTCAGTTCTTTATCACCCAAGGCTAAATCAGATGACAGCTTTATTTATATATTAATTTATTTATTGTGTAGAAAAATAAGTGTAACCCACAGAATTTGTTGACTGGAACAATCTGACAGTGATATTTGCTACTTAAATGAATATACAAGCATCAACAGGATACATTTGGAATAACTTGTCCATGGAGGTAAATGTATATTCTGATAACAAAAGCATAGCTGAAAAATCCCAAAACATTTAGTGTGAAAATGGAATTTCATGAAAACCAAAAGTTTTTAGGAACTAGGACCGCTTTAACAAATATAAAAGGAATTTTCAAAAACGTGGTTTCTTTTGTTTCTTTTCACAAATTTGGCAATAAAAAAAGGTCTGTTTGGCTCATCTTTCATTTAGATTGTTCATCAGTACAAAAAGCTACATTTTATTAGACTGATGGCAGATGATGTATGGCACTATTAAAATTTTGACATTTTATATGCATAAAGATTGATTTCCAAAAAAACTTTATATGTCTAAAAAACTTTATATGTACAAAAAATTTGACAATTAAATGTGCACATGAAAAAGCTGAAATATTTATAAAGCGCTATTTTTTATTTTATGTAATGAGATTTTTAATGGCACTGGATCAATTCAGAATACTCACTGAATTTTGAAAAATTCAGATTTTGTTTTTCAGAAATCTCAAATTGCAGTGTTTCAACATGGAATGAAATTTGTTTCCTAAATAGCTTCTCATGTATCATTTTTGGAGTCCCAAATATCTCTTCAACTTTCATCCTATTTTGTTTGCTGTACAAGTTTTGTTTGTTTGATTTTTCAGAATTGATTAGATTTGTATCTTTGATTTCCTTTGTTTTAGCAGAGTGAGACTGAGATCATCCTTGCAATTTGCTGTCATGCTCCCTGAACAAACACTCATTTTTCCAAGATAAAATGCTACTATTGAAAAAAAAGGCCTATTCCACATATTTATCTCTTCTAAAACTGCAATTATTTTAATCATGGAAGAAAGTCAAAGCTGAATATATTGGCTCTGACACATTTCCTTTGGTTTCCAATGACATCAGGTTTTTAATGCGAATTTTGGGCCCCTCCATTGCACCAGATTTGCAGCTCCTGGCTCTGCTTTGAATTCTGAGTTCAGCTCACTGGAGCATCTCTTCCATGTAAAAGGGAAATGAAATATCCTTCTCTGGAATATCTGGGAGCAAATCCCCACTACCCTTTCTCCAGTTTGTATTTCCAGGATGACAGGAATTTCCTGTGAATTCCCTCTAAAGGCAGGACTGACATGTTGGGCAGAATCAGACAGTGTGAAGCTGCTTTGTTTTCACTGGGCTGAAACTGCCACTCAGCATAAATGTGAATTTCAAACCTTCTGCTTGGGTATCACATTCCTGACAATTACACATCAGGAAAAGATGACAGCTCATGGGAAAGCGGGTGAAAAGAAAAGAACTCCTTTACAACTTTCAGGAGGAGGGCAAAGAATTCACCCCCCTCCTATTTTAAATTATTTTATTTAAAATATTTAATTGAATTTTTAAATTTAAAATATTTTTATTTTATTTATTTAAATTAGTTTTATTAATTAGTAATAGTGGGAGAAACCACAAAGTTCATAGATGCTGTTGATTAGGACAAACAATGCTTTGTTTCTTCCCACAAGGTGAAATGATTTAGATAAGGAAGAAGAGTCTGTGCAATTCCAGTTTCTTGGGGAGAGGGTGGAAGAAGTTTTGGCTGCATTCTAGACACACAGAGACTTTGGGGTGTTTGTCAGGACATCTCTCTGTAACTGTAGTTATTTTGGAAATCAAATCAATTCTACACACACACATATCCTTAAATTGAGTTATCTCTATCTTTAAAATTGGCTTTATGTCCAATAACTTTGCACAGAAATCAGAGCAGCAATGCAGAAAAAGATAATTAAAATGATTGTTTCATCAGAAGTTTTAGTGTGGAGAACACAGAACATTCTGAACCTACTGCAATCAACTATGACATCTAATTAAGAAATTGAAACAGCTGAATAAACTCATAATGTTCCTCATTATTGTTTTAACTATTCCTCTCTACCCCCTCAAAAGATGGTTCCATGGATTCACATCTAAGCCAAGTTGTGTTTAATCTATTTTGATAATAAAATCTTATCAGGTATTTTTGTGAGCAGTTTAACTTGTTTTTATAGAGGTTCCTAATTCTGAGCCCAAACCAATTTCTTTCCATGAAGTTGAAATTGCCCAGTGACAAGGGACAACAGGCACAAACAGAAACACAGGTGTTTTTCATTCTGGTTACAGGAGGTAGAGCTTAAATGCCATCATTTTGCGTCTCTTGGGAAAAAACCAACCTGCCTCTGTCCTCAGTCTGCCAAAACAGCATTAAACCAGGCCAGAGGCTTGAAGTTGAGCTTGAACTAAATCCATGTGGGTCAGGAAATTGTGCTGATACAGCAGAAGTTGTGTTGCGTTATTTGGAAGAGGAGAGAAAGAAAATAAATAATCTGAGAATCCCAGAATGGTTTGGGTTGGGAGGGACCTCAAAGCCCATCCAGTGCCACTCCTGCCATGGGCAGGGACACCTTCCACCAGCCCAGGTGGCTCCAAGCCAATGTTATTTACAGGTTTTTAAAAACTTCTATTCCACTGAGGCTGCAAGACTTTTATTTAGGAAGTTGAAGGTTTTTCTAACATGGAACAATATTTGTCTAAATTAAGGACTGCATCAATCACAGTAAATTTTTCAACTTCTTGATCCTGTAAGTCATAATGCTTAATTTGTGAACTTGGTTTTCCTAATCAGCTGCAGAATGTGACTGCTATTTCAGACTTTCATTCTTTCTTTTTCGTCTTTACATGGTTTTGAGCCTTATTTTAACTTATTGAAGCATTGGGTAACATTGTCACCCCATCTCCCTTCCTTTATTATAAATATAAAGATTTTCATATGCATTCACTTGTATTATTTCTTCCATCGGAACAAATCTCTACAAAATACCCTGCACTGATTAATTATTTTGTACATTTATTTCCATAATTTTTTCCTCTTTTCAATGATTCACCACACTTCAAAGCCAGTCACTGAAAAATTTCAGTTTTTCATAAGACCTTTTTTCAGATAAATTTATCATTAAAAATGTCTGATCAAAAGCTTAGGTTTTGCATTTTAGCTCATTTTCTTTTTTCTCCCACATTAGAGCAGCATCTTTTGGAAACTTAAATGAAGCCTTACTCTGAGAGGTCTGTCTGTCACTTTTTGTCTTGTGTGTTAGAGTCTTTGTCTTGAGTGTTAGATTTTGGAGAAAAGGTTTCTATTCCAGCCAGACCATTTTTTTTTTTTATTTTACAGCACTTTGTTTTTTAAAACATGCACCTGATTCCTGTTTTCTAATATGAAAGTAAAGATAGGAGAGAGATTTAATCTCAGGAATTTTTAGAAGGGAACTTTTGAGGCTCATAGCAAAAGGCCCTAAATTAATAAAAACATTTCCTTGCATAACATTTTCATTGAGTGAATGGTCCAACCCAAAGCTCCTTGAAATTCTTCAGTCAATAATTCCTGGCTTTTTCACTGACATAAATTCAGATTAGGGATTCCAAGCCTTTTCTTTCTACAAATGCAAACATTTTTGGGTTGGAAGGAGGAGTGCATGGCATCAGGCAGGGTAAAGGATATCACAGGTACTCCCAGGGACACTGCAGAGCTGTGGTGTGGGAGGGGATGGGCAGCTAAAGGCTGTCCTCAACGAGCAGGGAAGGAAGGCTGGGAAATCTTCATGGGACAGACCAAGTTTTCTCTTCACAGGATTTCTGGGAAGGGGCAAGGAGGAACAAAGCCCCTCAAAGAATTCCCAGAGCCAGCTGGCCCTGGCAGCGCTGCTGCTTCACGATGGCTTTGGGTGCTGAGGTCAGACACATCAGGCTCGAGGGCTTGCTGAGGAAGGAACCCAAAACTAAAGGGAACATCTTTCCTCTCCCTCACCTTCCTTCCCAATTTGAGATTGTCTCCTTTAAAAGACAATTCAATTTTAGATGGATCTGCTCTTTTCCAGATCTGTAGTGCCCAACCCTGTTGGGAATGAGTTTCCCAGTCCAGGGCAGCTGCACTCAGGGGCTGTTTGGCTCTTGGGTTGCTTTCTCTTAGCTGCTTCTATCTCCTTCTTGGCATGCTTAAAAAGCGGCCTTTTGGCAATTCTCAGGGTTGCTTTTACAATCAGAGGGTGGAACCACAAAATCATTAAGGTTGGAAAGGAACTTTAGTCATCAAGTCCAGCTATCAAACAGCACCAGTACCATGTTCATCACTAACCCATGGGCCCAGGTGTCACATCCATATGTTTTTTTACACTTCCAGGGACGGTGACTCCACCAACACCTTGGACAGCCTATGTCAGTGCTTGGCAACCCTTCCTGTGAAGAACTTTTTTCCTGATATCAAATCTAAACCTTCCCTGGTGCAGCTTGAGGCCACTTCCTCTTGTTCTACATCATTTTTTCAATGCAATCCCATATGATTCAATGACCTGATTGTCATTCTGGGTTTCTGTTTTGACTCCATGCCTGTGTTTTTAAGGCTTTTGCTGTTGTCCCCATTGAAGTGCAGGTTGTACCAAGAGATGTGTTGAGAAGATCTCACACAACAAGCCAATAACAAACTCAGGAAGCTGGGACTGCGGTGGTGTGCAGGGATACTTGAGGTAAAACCCAAGGCCATCTCCTGGACATGGCAATAATATATTTACTGAACCATTAAATAAAAATAAACCCTAGATTTTATCCCCCAGTCATGCTGTATTTGTGTCCTGATGTCACTTTAGTAATTATTACTATGAGCTCATATTTTAATCCTACTTTAAACGCTTTTATGTTTATGAGTGCAACTATTCTCTGCTTTGGTGGCTCACAGACAGTTCCAGGCATCAGCTCCTCTCTTAGCTCTGAGGGGTGCCCTTATCTGCCCAACCACTGTGGCTTCCCCTGCTGTGATTCTCAATTATTTCCTTCAAAGTTGCAACAGAAAAGGGCAACATCTACTAATTCACTTAACTGTGTATGTCCTGGAGTTAGCCAGAAGCAGCAGCCTCAAAAAACCCCACAAAACCTCCCTCTTTCTGTTATTCATTCTTTTTTACCACCTAGAGATGTATAGAGCTCAGAATAAAAGGCATAATTATTATGCAAAAAAAAAATGGAGATTTACAATAGCAAAAGTTCTCAGTATACTGCAATTTCTTTTATTTTCCTTTTCTAGTGGATTCCAGCACTAGTGATTATGACAAAATATGCAATAAACAGAAAAAACAGCCAACCCAAAATCCAAACTACCTATTTAACCATCTAAAGCAGAGCTGAACAAAAGTATGTGTGAAGTGCACTGATTAAAGGACTTCACACATACTTATCAAGAGTGCAGAAATGTGCTGCTGTGCACAGATGATGTGTTATTCCCCAAACAAATAATTTCAAATATGTGATTGTTTTGTAAGGTGCTTTGCTTTTTCCTCAAGAAGCAAATTGCCACCTATGTTAAAGCACAGGAGTAGTTTTCTGACCAAACAAAAAATAACCACAGTGAATTTGAGATTCATTTATTCCTGAAAAATCTACACTGAGGCTCTTCTTGAAATAAAAGGTCAAAGATTAGGCTATTGAACTGCTGAGGCCCTGGGAGGAGCCTTCTTTCAATTTGCTTCAAGAAAACCTTTCAGCATAGTTCTTTATTGAGTTTAAGAAAAATAATAACAGAGTTTCTGACTTTAAAGGAACTTCTACCTTTCCTTTCTTTAGGAAGCTGAGGAATGCATTACCTACTGTGAGTCTGAGGAGAGCCTTGGATAATTCCCCAATTACAGGTTTTCACAGAGAATAAGCAGCTTGGACTTGGGAAGAGAGGCTTCAGCTCCCAAACACCCCTATAAAGGTCAGTTTAGGAATATAAAAAAGAAGGTTTTTTTACTTTCTGAACTGAACTGGGGTCTGCCCTGACCCCCTTTTCCCTCTCAATCTCCCTGCCAGTGTCTCACTGGACACGAGAATCTCTTTCTGCTGGGGTTCAACCCTACAGCCCTGACCAAGGAGCATCCAAAGCCCATTTCACCCCTCAGTCCTTGGGGGTTTACATCTCCTAAACCCCTCAGTGATCACACTAACCCACAGCCTCACAGGTTTGGGCTCTTTGCTGGAGATTCCAGGAGCCCTGAATTTTCTGCTGCCCTCAGCACCTGGAGAGAGCTCTGCAAGCAAAGGGAGTTGAACAAATGCAGTGACAAAGAATTATGAGCTTAATCCTGCCGGTTCTGGCACCTCTTAGTGCAAAACACAACTTTTTCTGGGAATGCTTCAAGATTTCAGGTAATACATCCTTTCCACAAGGAAATGTAATTAAAAAAAATACTTCTCAACTCTAGCAGTACAAGAGGTCTTAATTTTGTATTAATTACTCTAATTTTCTCTAGCAGTCAGGCAAATATTTTAACTTGCTGGAGTTTTATGCTCCTTGTTGACTTACAAGATTGTGTTGGGGAAAAAAAGGATTGTAGTGATGTAGAAGCCACACCTGTGGCAATGACATTATCACAGGAATTAAGGTAAAACATGTTGAACTGTCCCATTTCTCCCTGTAACTTTACACAAATAATGCCAAGTTTGGAATAAAAATCCAAGCAATATTCAAATGTATTTTATATTGAGCTGACATCAGCTATACCAGGAACTTTTTCTTTCTTTATTCCATACTGAATATAATAATTCTAAATATAATGAAACTGTGTAAGATAATACTGAATAAAATTATACTGAAGAACTCCATGCTGAAAATAATAATATCCTGAGCGTAGTAATATGTTGAATATAATAAACATAGTTTTTGGAAACTATAGTCTTAAATATTAAAGTCCTGTGATGCAGGATTTTAATAAACCTTGTTTTTAAAGAAAAAAAAGCTATGAAACAACAGATTTTTCCTGTGCTTTAGGGATATCATTGTGATCCAAAACATGCTCTCAAGACCTCTAAAAGGTCACTTTCAACTCAAACTAATCTATGATTCTATGAAGATCAAGGCAAAAATCTCTTGCACAAGCTGTGATGGTGTCACAAAACTCTTGTCCCACTTCAGTGAGTGAACAGTGGTGAGAGGACCCTGTTACATGGCAAAACCAGCTGATAAGGGAAAGAATTGACACATCTCAATGTGTCCATTATTTGGTGGGTTATTTTTTGAAAGCACATGGGAGAAGATTGGGACATGTTACATTTTGTTACTTGAAGACTTGAGCAATGTACAGGTCATTAATCTCCGGAGCTTTGAGAGTTATGCATGGTCAGAGGAATAAAAGGCAGGGATATTGGGCAGAGTTTCCAGGTAGAAAAATCTCTTCTGAATGATTTTTAAGTTAATTTTGCTTTGAATACTGAAATAAAATGCAGCACTGCCATACTTCATAGAAGATGGATTGGTAGGACATGGCTGTTGGAGGAGGATTAGAAGGATTACTCCTTCCTTGCTGAGGGGTTAGAGAGCAAATAAAAAGCTAATTAATGAGTATTAATTATCATGCTATGCTCTAGTCAGTGGCTGCATTTACAGAATGTAATTTTGTGCAGGTTTTTCAGATGCTTTGTACCAAATACACAGGGAAAAATGTGAAAAGTGTAAGATTCCAAGGGCATTAAAAATATTCTCCTCAGCACAGGAGACTTAGAGGAAAGGTTTTAAAGGCAATTAATTATGTTATACTTCAGCTGATACAAAACCAAAACTATCTTACACACCCAATTTCTAGACATACAAAAACTCCACATTTTAAAAGTTTTTTTTAAGTTCATAAACTCATCTGTCATCTCAAATAATTTTATTTTAAATCCTTCTTCAAGTCATTTTTAAATACAAATACATGGATGAGTTTTCACTGTCAGTTTGGTAGAAACTCACCTTCCTCAGGGTAAGCCCATATTAATTGAATAGCTCTTGACATTTAGATATTAAAAGAAGGTTCTCTTTACTCTGTAGTAAAAAAGATAAATTTATGGAGTTGGAAAATATCTAGATTTTACTTCCCACTTGCTTTGCAAACAGAACGTCAAGGAACATACCCAAAAGACACACGTAATTCCTTAGCTCATGGAAATAAAAGTAATCTCATTATGTGCTTATTGAGGTAAAGGAAATTAATACTAATCTCTTACTTTTGACTTAATCCTTCTAAAATAGAAATGTTTTCATTGAGGCAATAAAACCAAAACCACAGCAATCAAACTTTTTCATTATTTCCTTTCAAAAATAATGTTTAGTTTCTCATTCATCAGTGTGAGTCAGCACAGGTTTGGAATTCTGAATCTTCTGAGTTATAGGTCTGTAATCAGAAAAGAACAGAGGTAAAGAGGTTTTTGGCCAAAGTGAGGGTGACGATGTGGCCAAATGTAGGACTTAAATCTATTTTCCCAGGCCAGATGTACATCCTGGGACAGTAGAAACCATGGTCTTACTTGTGGTACAGGTGCAAAGCACTCAGCAATCATTTCCTGGGGCTTGGAAACCAAACTGGATCCAACCCAGGGGAGTTTGGAGAATGGGAACAACTTTGTCATGTGGTGAGGGAACAAAGGAAAAGTTTGATGGCCAGATTGGATAGGACTTGGAGGAACATGGAATAGTGGGAGAAGTCCCTGCCCATGGAAGAGCATGTAAAAGGAATGGGTTTAAGGTCCCTTCCAACCCAAACAATTCTGGGATTCTGGAATTCTGTGGTTACTTCATTGGTGTTGACACCAGATAAGTGGTTAAACACCCCTAAAACCCCAGCTTCTTCCTATCTTGAAAATATAATGAAATAACAACTCTAATGGAATATATGATGCTATGCTGCAAGCTGGAAAACACCAGGAAAAAATGTTCAGATGATTGAATAGATCAATCTTTTCATTTCAATATTGGAAGATGGGAAAGAAAGTTGTTAGTATCCAACTGAAAGGGTCAGCCCTTCCAATGAGTTAAACACTGATGAGAGTACAGCATGAAATAATTATGTGTTGAAACAGGTTAGATTTTGATATTAAAATGGGCCTTACATAAAACATCATCAGATTTTACACTTCAAAACTTCCCTTGCATCATTTTGATTGCTTTTGTTCCCTTGAAGCTGAGGAAAACAGCTCTGAATACAAAGTGTTCCAATGACCTTTCCTCATCTCTCCCCATGTCAGGCTGTTTTGTTTTGCCAGGTTTAGGTGATTGTGGCTGAACTCAGACTTTCCCACTCTTTCTTCTGTGTTTGGGAAAAAAATACTAAAATATTTTTATTGCTTCAGTTTGAAAAAGGGCTACAAATACAATGGAAAAGGATGTTGCAGCAGTTAGAACATCTATCTGGGAAAAAAAATGAAGAAAAAAATCCCAGAAGAAATAAGACTGTTTTTTGCTTCAGAAGATTATTCATTCTGTGCTACACCAGAAAATCCTCCAGCCTTGTAAACAACAATTCAGCTCCCTCTCCTCCCTCCCTTTTCCTGAACATCCTCAAGATCATGAAGAATCCTAAAGCTTTTGAAGCTTCCTGAACAAGGCAGCCAGTAAATCCTATTGTCATGTATGGCTACAGGATCATTAGGGCTAATTTGTTCAAGTCCCAGTATCACCCTTGAAAATGAGTGTCATAATTGATAAAATTTCTCTCTAAGCCTTTTTTATCATTATTCTTCTTTTCAAATAGGGAGCAGTATTGATTCTGAGGTGAAGAAATGGATTAATAACACTAAAATGCTCAGATGGTGTATTATAGTATATATATTATAGAATTTTTAGATTCACTGAAAAGCTATTTTTTCCTTTCTGCCTTAGTGGTTGGCAGAGAGGATGAACAGCCAAGGAGCAATTCTGGCCAGCTGTGCCAGCTGTCACACAGCTTAATAAAAAGCACTCAGGAAGGAGCAGAAATGATATTAAATTGTTGCTCCGATGTAATGTGACCACTAACTTGGATTGTGTCTCCAATTCACTCAATTTAATTTGCATTCTAATCCATTTCTGCTCTGAAAAACATTTAAGTACATTGATTGATGCTCTAAAGGACAAAGTGCTCCAGCATTCTGTGGATGTGCTGAGTTCCCACTGTGAAAATTGGACTGTGTTTTTACTGGAAAAGGTAAAAGTTGCAGAACCATGATGATATATTTCCTTTTCCATAAACCCTTAATGTTTGTTAGCATTGTTGTGTCGTACACTGTTGACATGTGTCTCTGCTCCTGCAGAACACGACAGAACAAATTATACAGATACAAAACAGAGACCATATTTATGGGGAAAACAGCTTTGTTTTAGTAATTGAAAACTAAATACATTTTAGCCCAGTGCATGATATACTTAAAGAACTTTTGTGTTCCTTTTTAGAAGTTGAGCTAAATCATTCTTGCTTGTCACCAAATCTTCTCCTTTTTTACCTTTGGTGGCAGAAGTACAACAAAGAAAATTAACTAATATTTCAGTATTCATCATATTTCGGCTTTGCTTTAGGTTTGGTTTGGTTCCTGAGTAGGGTAGTCCTTGTCTCTAATGTTTATCCTTTTTAAAGAGTTCTCATAGGCCTGATTTAGGAAAAAAAAGTGTTTCAAGAAAAGCCTTTGAGGAGCTTGGGATGTCAGAAATTAAAAGCGAGCACTGTGGAGCTGTTATGTTACTTGACATAACAAGTACAGAGTGTTACAAATAAAGAATTTAATTATATGGTCCACCTGGGCTCTTCTCTGTACTGAATTTGTGCTTTACTAGTGGTGAAAGGAGGGTGCAGCCAGCTGGGGGTCAGGCTCTACTTCGTAGGGACAAAGGGTGGGACAAGAGGAAACCGCCTCAAGTTGTCCCAGGGGAGGCTCAGGCTGGAATTTCCAGAAGGAATTTCCTCACAGAAATGGTGGTCAGGGATTAGAAGGGATTGCCCAGAGAAGTGGAGTTCTCATCCCTGAAGGTGTCCTTTTTTATTTTTTATGTAAGAACAGATACTAAAAAGAAAGGAGCAATAGTATAAAAATTTCCTATAGCAAACACCTTTTCCCTCTGCATGGAGAAGACATTTTTTATTTTAAATTTTAATACAGCAACTTCATTTCTCACAGTGTGCAGGAACCAATTATATTAATGGTATTTTCAGCTCAGGCTGAGATGGTTTGGTCTATTAATGTTCTTTGTCAGTGTCTTATCCAGAAGCAGTAGGATGAACTCTGCCTGCCACTAATGCTCCATTTCTGTCTCTTTGTGTGGTTGTCTCTGCAGGAGATTGCACTGGATGAGCCACTGAAAACAGATGTACAACACCAGATGAAAAAGTGCTGCCTTGTGTTGGATTTCTGTGGGCAGCTGGTGTTATACCTTTTAAATGTCTCTTTATGTTTGCCAGAACAGCATAATAGTCAATTCTCTCCTCAATCACAAGCTGCCTGCTCTGGGTAAATAGGAAGGTGTAACATCCATTTGTCTCTCTGTAACAGAGCCTTTCAGGTTCTTCCATTAGTTTCACACTAATATAGATTAAAATCTACAGAAGTGAAGGAAAATGCATCCAGACTAAGTTGTGTACAAGTACCCAAAATAACAAAATCTGAAGAGACAATTCCTGCTGTACATGAAGCAGATTGCAGTTGTTTGGTTGGCTTGGGGTTTTTTAAGTTTAGTTACTTTATGTCTCTATCCTAGAGCATTCTTTCAGGTTCACTTTTCCTTGAATTTACCTTAATACTATGCACATAGATATAATAATCATGGAATCACAGAATGGTTTATTGCAAGGCACCTTAAAGATCCTGGTTGATTCCTGAACCTTTCCTCATATCAAGGAGCATTTCATTCCTAATGTAAATCCATCAGCTAACAGATCACAGGGAAAGGCACAATTCACCGTGCCTGGAGAAATAAAGGACTACTTGCTAGGATTGAACTGAGCAAAGCCTGAACCACTGAACAGCCCCAAGCACAGAGAAATCCATGTTTTACCCTTGCCCTGAAACTGGCTCTCTGAAAATGTTGTGAGCTTGCATTGCTTGGTGTTCCTTGCTGGAGTCAGGGCCCTAAGTGTCCTGCACAGAAATACACAATCACAGGATCAGTAAAGTTGGAAAAGACTTTCAGGACCATCAGGTTCAACCCTTGCCTAAGTCCCACCATGTACAGGAGAATGCCTTTTCCTCTATTTTCTGCAGACTTTCTTTTGCTTCCCTTCCCTCCTTGGGACAGCCACAGACCCACCCTCCCCTTCCTACTCCACACAAGAAAGGGAAGAGAAGCCCTTGAAACAGAAAGGAATGTTGGGTGATGCCTTTATCAATGCTGGGTAGGAAGAGGGTTGCATTGGTGATAAGAAGGTGCGTCCCAAATAAGGGAAATCCACTCTAGAAAGGGCTCCAGGAGACAGGAAGGAGTCAGGGTGGAATTCAAAGGGAAATTTTACTCCTGACAAAGTCCTGATGACAACTCCATTCCAACATCCCCTCTGAACTCCCGTCTTACCCAGACTGGTGGCTGTGAGGAGATGGTTCCAGTGCCAGCCCATGGCACAAACACACCATGAGAAGAAGGTGCCAGAATTTGGAATTCATGCCAAAGGATGATTCTTTGGAATTCATCCCAAAGGATGTCTCAGGTGACACAATTGTACAAGAAGCAACTAAGCCAAGTAACAGATGAAAAGTCACAGAATCACAGAAGGGTTTGGGTTGGAAGGGACCTTAAAAGTCATTTGGTTCCAACCCCTTGGGAAATGTCCACTTTGAATAGAACACATCAGGCTCAGGAGATGCTGGAGCCCTAAATTAATTCTGGGTTGATGATTGGTCAGGGTGTATATTTTAAACTGATACCTGGACCCTTCTTGAGAGTTTTATCTGAGCTCCTGGTGACCATTTGGATGGCTTTAGGAACGTTGACTACCTAGCAGGTGGCTTCAGAGGCAAGTGTGAGAAATGAGGAAAGCAGCAGCCATGAGGTCACTTCATTGTAGTTTCCTGTTTTTGAGATAGAAAACAAAGTGAAAAGTAATTTTTAAAGCTTTTCAGGAACTTATAGTATTAATATACTCCCTGAACAAGAATAATGCATTTTTAAACGGCATTCAATTCAATTGGCTTTGGGTGAGAAATACAAATATGTTTTGTATAATTAAAATTTTCCCAAATATCTTTAATTGCTTTCTTTGATCTAAATAAATAAATGTTTGTTTAAGTTATTCTACAACTGGGGGAAAGTATTAATTTTGCATTTCAGGTAATTAAAACTTGCTTATATAAAACTATGCTGATCTGACACAAATTGGGCTAAGGTAAAACCTGTAAGTAAACCAGAACACATGGGAACCTTTTCATTCTTTGCTTAACTTGGATTTTAATGGGGAGGTTATTTCTAATACAAATTAAATAGAAAATGTACCTATTTCAGCAGAGAGGGAAGAGGTAAAACAGTAGACATGGATATATTTTCCATAAAAAGAGGAAAGTCAAGCCTTTTAGTAAAACTTTGGGGATGCATTACCTTTCTAGCTAGTAATAATAAAATGATAAAAGTGGATTGAAAAGTATAGTGTAATCTTTAATTTTCCTGAATCTGAAAAGTGCAATTTTGCCTAATGTCTTTGTTATTTTTTTAATAGAAATTTTATGAATAAACAATGGAAAAAAAAAAAAAACATAAACTTTATAATTTGTCTTGCAGGCAAAGCTTAATGATCATTGAAGCCTTCTAGCAAATGTTCTCTGCAAATATGGGCAAATATGGGCAAATATGGGTAAATATGGGCAAATATGGGCAAATATTTCTGTGGCTGAGAGCAGAGGACACCTGGGCATCCCAGAGCCAGTCAAGGTCACCCCACCACCACAACCACTGCAAAGCAAAAATCAATATACCAAAGTAGGGAACCTGTAGCAGGTATTTGGGTTGGCTAGCTGTTTAAAAAAAAAGTAAGAAACACGTGTAAAAGACCTTGCTCTGACATTGCATCATTTTCACATTGAATTAACAATATTTTATTTGAGGATAAAATATAAAAGTGGCAAAGACAATCAAAGTGAAATAGCACTTGGAGCTCTTACATAAATTTTATTGCTGGCAGGAGAAAAACACCCAGGTTTGTAAATAATTGCAACTCCTTTGACAGTCCCTGATTGTTCCTGAAAAGTTTATAGGGGTTAAGAAGTGATCTGTCTTGCTTCCACAGCAAGTGCTTTGGAGCCATGAATGGGTTTTATACTTTTTGTGATGGGTTTAGGCAGTTCCATGAATTTACTCTCTTTCTTTCGCTTTACTCACTGTTTTTAACTCCACTGACTTGGAAAAAAAAAAGGAAAGAAATTGGATAAATAATAGGATTGTAAAATCCTGAAATGCTTTGGTTGGAAGGAGCCTTAAAGCCTATCCAGTGCCACCCGCTGCCACGGCAGGGACACCTTCCACTGTCCCAGGCTGCTCCAGACCCCATCCAACCTGGCCTTGGACATTTCCAGGGATGGAGAGTTACAACCTGGACAGATAAATGCTCCTGGTTTCCATAGTTTTGAAATCTTATCATTTAAACAATGGATTTTCACAGGTGACTGTTACAGAACTATTTACCCAGGTGTGACTAGATCATGCAAAAGACTTGCTTCTAAAATTCTACAGCCCAAGAAGTGCCCTCCAAAAGCTTCACCCACCTTTGTTTGTTCAGGTAGATAATGTCTCTGCCCTGTAGGAGAAATGCACAATACTCAGGAAGTGTTTATATTACTGTAATTGAAAATTAATTCTATATTGGAACCAGGTGTTTATATGACTCCTTACACATTTTTCACTTTCAGTTTTTTTACTGACACTGTAGCATCTGCAGGAGAAGACTTTACTCATCTTTATAATTTACTGATTCCTTATAGTCTTGGAGCAGACATTCACCTTGTTGGTTGTGATGACTAAAAGCTTGTTTTTCAAAAAATGCTGAAATTTCCAACAGCTCCAGAGATGACCAAGTGCAAGGCTTTTAAAGTCTTTGGCACAAGAATATAAACTTTTCGCCACCATAAATTCAGATCCAGCCCCAATCTCACTGCCTCCAGAAAGAAGTGCGGGGCTTGTCTGCACATCCTTGTTTTTACAGTAGCAAAATATGTGAATAATGGCTTGGCAACACATCCTTGAGAGAAGCAACATAAATTGTCTCTGAGAGAAATAAGATACAATACAATAATACAGGCTGGAGAATATAGAGAACTTTATGCAATTTGTTGTTGAGAAGATTCAGAAGTGATGGATGTCCTGTAATTACTGAGCTGAATGCAAAATATATTTTGCAGGTGTACCCACTACTTAGCTGATATCATTCCAAAATTTTACTCTAAAGTTTCATTGATTTAATGGTTTGTGGACCTGCAGCTCTCACCCTTGAAAGAACATTTTGTTGTCACAAATGCTCTTATTTTAAGACTCACTTTGATGGTTATTTCATTGTAATTCTTCACAGTTATTATGTTTGAGAGAATTGATATAATGGAAGCATTGGAAGTTCACAGATGGTTTCAACAAAACATTTAAAGCATTCACATGCTTTTATCCTGCAAGTGTTGTTACCAAGCACTTTATAGCTTTTTATCAGAAAATGCTTGGTGCTCCACCTGCAAAATTTTGCATATTCGGGTTTTTTTCCCACATCAGATACTACTTTGGAAACTACTTTGATCTCAGAATCCCAAGGTGGTTTGGGTTGGAAGTGACCTTATATAAACAAAAATAAACAAACATTTATTTCTAACCCCCCTGCATGGTCAGGGACAGCTCCCACCAAACTAGAAGGGTAGTAACATGGCAGAATGTCATGGATCATAGGAGACTTGAGGTTGGAAAACATATCTGGAGATTTTCCTCTGCTGTTTCCTCAAAGCAATATCAAATAAAGTCCTTTGCTGGACTAACCTTGCTTAGTCCTTGTCTGGCTTATCCAGCATCGGACACATCATTGCAGCTGTGTATCCCAGAGGTGTGTGATTTGGAAGGAACACTTCCCTTGACTGTGCTCTTCCGAAATGCTGCCTTTGGGCACATGTTCAGCTTTGGTGTTCACCAGGACCCCCAGATCCTTCTCTGCAGCCAAGCTGCCTTCCAGCCATGCAGTGCCCAGCAGAGCATGGATTTGTTTCTCCCCACTGGAAGGACTTAGCACTTCCCACTGTTGAATTTCATGAGATTCCTGTTGGAAATCCTCTAAATTTCTGTTGGAAATTCCTGTAAAGGAAATCCTGTGAAATTCCTGTAAAATCCTGTCGAAAATTCCTGTTGGAGATCCCTGTCCCTGAAGGGACACCTTCCACTAGATCAGGCTGCTCCAAGCCCTGTCCACCTGGCCTGGAACACTTCATATTGCCCATGTTGGTCTGTCCTTTCCTGGCTCTGAGCTGGCTCATTTCCCTATTCCTGGTTTCAAGATCTCCTTTCCAGATGGACCAACGTGGCAAAGATATCTTTGTTCTACTTGGTCAGGTGGTTCTTATCTCTCATCCACTTGTCAGTCTTCAAACATTCCTGTGTGGCCATAGAAACCAAAATGCTGCTTTCACCGTCAATGATTTGACCTCCAGAGTTGTCCACTCATCCTCAACACGACCCTCTCAGTATCAGGAGACCACTGGATGTCCAAATCAAGACAATTTCAGTGCAGTTGCAAATAAAACCTTCTTTTAAACATTTCTGAGACCTCTTTACCCACTTCTTTTTGGTTTTCCCCACCTACACTGTGATTTAGGCTTCTGTGTAGCAGACGGTGGAGGTTATGAAGTTCCATTATCTTAAAGGTTACAGAATTCTTCTGGGCAAGGTTCAGCTGGCATCACCCAGCTCAGGGATAGGGCTGTGCCAGCCAAAACCTTGAAAGTACTAAACTTTTAACTGAGAAATATTCTCATGTTTCACTGGATGAGCATATGGATATGAATCAGGAGAAAATATATGTATGTGGAAAGATTAAATAGATTTCCTTAAGGAATGTCAGGGCTGTGTTAACAAACTTTAGAATACTTTGGAAGGATCTGTCAAGCTAAATGAATTTGAGTTTTTTTAGAAAACAAAGGGTGAATATTTATGGGTATGAGTGCCTCCAGGAAAAAAAAAAAAAGATAGATATATTAAGAACATGATAAATTTCAACCACTGTAACTTCAATTTTTACTCTGTAATTTTCTAAAGCTATTAGAAGCACTTTTTCCCACTGGAACTCAGCACAGTAACACCAGGGCAGACTTGTGGATGTGTGTGCCACATTCCCACCAACTTCCAGCTGTGTTTCTGCTTATATGAAATTTGCTCACATCTACTATCAATTTTAATAGTTGAGCTAAGGCTTAGTTCTAGACTTAGGATTTATACTGGCACACAGCAGTAACACATCTATCAAGTGAAATAGAAAAAAATTGTTCCACACAATTATATTTTTATCATAATATTGTAATAATATAATAATAATGTTAAAATAAGAGCATTTTTGACAACAAATGTTCTTTCAGGGGTGAGAGCTGCAGTTCCACAAACCATTAAATCAATGAAACTTTAAAGTAAAATTTTGGAATGATATCAGTTAAGTAGTGGGTTCACCTGCAAAATATATATTGTATTAAAGCAGACAATACTTTATCTGAAGAAGAAAGGAGATAACACATTGGAAAATTGCAATTTCCATGGACAGTTATAATTTTCTGGGTTTGAGTCTAATGAGGTCAATAACATAACATAAAATAGGTAATAACCTCCCAGTCTTGGAGGTGCTATTTTGTTCTGATCATTAGCAAAATAGGAATTAGATATTACTCAGTTCTTGCCCTGGCCTGTGAGCTGTGTGTCCATGGAATAACCACCACCTGATGCAATTCAAAAATGGCTTAAATTAGGCTCAAATACGATCCCTAATGCTGCAAAGTGTTTGGGAAGTCACCTGAACATGGAAATGGCCTTGAGAGGTGAAAACAAGTCTGTCTGTCTAATACCACAGTGACCACAGAGTTCAGGAGCTTTGGACACTCTCCTGTGCTCTGGGATGGCCCTGCTGGAACAGGGAGGTGGCACCACTGAGGGCCCTGCCAGTCTGAACCAGTGTGTGATTCCACATTTGGCACTGGTGAGATCTCATCAGGAATGCTGTGTCTTGGGCTGAGGACAGGAAGATGCTCAGAGAGCTGGGACCACTCCACCTAGGGAAAGGGAAGTCTGGGGAGTCTTATTCCTCTTTTTTTGTGTATAAATACCCAATAAAAAGGTGTAGAAGAGAGAGATCAGGCTCTTTCAGTGGTGTCCAGTGACAGGACGTGAGGCAGCAGTAGGTCCAAAGTGAAATAACAGAAAGACTATTTAAATTTAAGTAATTTAAATCATTATTATTATTTTTATATTTGTTATCGTGAGAGGGATCAAACAAGGACATAGGCTGCCCAGAGAGGCTGTGCATTCACCATCCACAGATCACAGAATGATAAAATAATGGAATAATTTAGGTTGAAAAAGGCCTCCAAGAACAAGTCCAACCTTTGACCAGGCACTAAATTGTATCAAGAAGTGCCACATCCACTCATTTCCAGAGCACTTCCAAGCCTGGTGAATCCGTCACTTTTCTGGGCAGCCTGTGGCACTCTGGGTATGTGATGGTGCTATTCAGAGACCTGCTGAACACAACCTGGGCAGTCTGCTCTGGTCCTTTCTGACCAGGCATTTGGTCTGGATCTCCTCCAGGAATGCCTACCCATGTCAGCAGTGCTGGGATTTTGCGGGAAAGTGGAAGATTTACATACACTTGGATTTCAGCAGCTGCACTAACACATGCTGTTTTGTACTTTTTCTAACATTTAGACTGACTTCTCACTCTGTTGAGATAACCTCTCAGGGGCTGCCTATCCCAAGAGTGATGTCATGCTCTTGAGTGATCGCTGTAGAGCCAGTCACAGTTTCATCCTTGTTTTTCTATGTGTTATCCTCTAAATGCACCCATAATGAATTAATAAAGTACTATCCTTGGGAATGCTTAAGTGTGCTCTATTTTCAGAAGTGTTTCAGAAGCATTATTGTTAAGAAGCATTGAGATCGTAAAATATTGAGACTGTAACAATAAGACCTTTCTTCAGACAAATGTATGAAAATTAAGGTCCTTCTAACATCTGTCTGTTTGAATACACAGGAGTAGATACAGCTGCTCTTCTCCAAGCAAGGAAAGCACTTGTAGTGCAAGCACTTCATGGAGTGAATAAGTGTGATTAATAACCAACCACTGTTAATTAGCTGCCTTTCTCCTACTCTATGCCAGAGGGCCTGGTAGTATAAATGACTGATTCCCTACAGTGCCAGATAAGCACAAGTTCATTATCCTTAATTTCAATTTCTTTTTACAATTTCCATTTTGACAAGAAATGAGTGTACAAAATCGAAGACTTTCCAGGTTCACAGGTGTTTCCTCACTTGAGAGTGTGGGCCAGCACAGGAGTAGGATTCTTGATGATTTAGTAAGATTCATTATTCTTTAAATCATTTAATATAAATTTAAAAAAATATATAGAGTCTACTTCTATTGGTTTGGGTTTATTTCCCAAATATTTTGTCACATCTGAATAACTTTAACTTATTTAATAGGAGGATTCCCAATCATCTTCACACCCAGGGAAGTCTACCTAATGATGTCACAAAGAAACAAAAACTCCTAGAGCAAGCCAGAGATGATTATATCATTAATGGAATGGTATGAGCTGGTATAACCTTAATGAAAGGCTTCGAAAAACTAATCACAGAACCCCAGGATGGGTGAGTCTGGCAGGGCCGCAGTGGCTCATGCGGTGCCACCTCCCTGCTCCAGCAGGGCCATCCCAGAGCTCAGGGCACAGCAGAGTGTCCATGTGGCTCTGGAACATCCCCAGGGAGGAGCCCCCAGAGCTCAGGGCACAGCAGAGCATCCGTGTGGCTCTGGAACATCCCCAGGGAGGAGCCCCCAGAGCTCAGGGCACAGCAGAGCATCCGTGTGGCTCTGGAACATCCCCAG
>WBNP01004546.1:113018-127229 GCA_013401095.1 Passerina amoena
AGAGGAGCCCCCAGAGCCTCTCAGGGCAAAAAAAAATATATATATACAATACACTTATATTGGTTTGAGTTTATTTCCCAAATATTTTGTCACATCTGAATAACTTTTAGAACACTATTTTTTATACGCAGTCCCCGATAATGGTGACATAACTTAGGCAATTTGGGCAAAGACAATACAAATTTCTTGAGAAGACTTAGAGTGACCCTCTACAGAGGTGGGTACAAGTTTTTGAAGATTATTAAGTTGATTGAAATGTATATTTTGCACGAAAAAAGATATCAATAAGCACAAATAAAATTGAGTCATTAATTTCATATGGGAAAAGAGGCAGTTTATGTGAAATGTTTCAGCATTTCTGAATGAAACATCCCCTTTCATTTTAAAGCAGTGTTTTCATTTTTAATTGATTTCTTAAATAGTTAATTAGGTCTAAAATGAAATAAAGCATTTAATTACATGTCAAATTGAAAATATTTAGTTGATTAAAAATTTTCTTGGTCCAGAACTCTTCCAAGGATCTAATTTCTGAAACTAATTTTCTCCTTGTCATCTAATGTTGATCTGAATGTTCTTGCTCTACTTTTGAAAAGCTCTGTAGGCATTTTGGAGGATAAACTTCCATGGTGAGGAGTGCAAGGTCTGGACACACCTTTAGGATTTTAATACACACAGGTTTTCATTTATTTTCCCACTGGAAGGCACGACAGGACTTGAAATCACCCGAGGTGTAACCATCCATGTGAACTCAATATCTGGGGTGTTAAAAATAAACATCCAGACTCTCACAGAGGGGGAATTTTTCCTCTCCCTTTTGCTGCAGTCTTCTCTTCACCATTCCAAGTTATTCACAGGTCTGTGCATACCTGTTCTCTCCGAGCTTTCACTTCATGGGATGCCCCGTGGGCTTCTCTTGGACCTTCAGGATCGGTTTAAGCATTGTTTTTATGCAGATATCCGTCTTCCTCTTGCCAGACTCTGGGGGTCTCTTCCCATTTTACTCCCAACAGCCAGGAAATTTTATATCTTACAGTCACACTGGGTTTTTCCCCATGCATTTCCTCTGACACAGGTTGTGTGTTTCTCCAAAGTCAGTATTAACCCCACTGAAAGCTAATTGGAGTGTTTCTAATGAGGGCATGTTTAAAGTGGCTGGAAATGCCTGGGGTGCTGGGGACAGAGGAGCCCAGGTGTGCCCAGGTGGAGCAGAGGTCAATGGCCCCTTGCCTGTCCCAGCCCTAGTGTGGGCCCAGGCCCAGGGCAGTGGCTGTGCCCTGTGCTGGCACTGCTGAGGCACCTCCAGTGCTGTGTCCAGTTCTGGTCTCATGGCAGAGAGACCTTGAGGGGCTGGAGCGTGTCCAGGGAAGGGAACGGAGCTGGGGAAGGGTCTGGAGCACCAGGAGGGGCTGAGGGAGCTGGAAAGGGGCTCAGCCTGGAGAAGAGGAGGCTCAGGGGGGCCCTTGTGGCTCTGCACAGCTCCCTGACAGGAGGGGACAGCCGGGGGGGTCGGGCTGTGCTCCCAGGAACAGGGACAGGAGGAGAGGGAACAGCCTCAAGCTGTGCTCAGGTTGGACACCAGGAGGAATTTCTCCATGCAAAGGGTGGTCAGGCCTTGGCTGGGGCTGCCCAGGGAGGTGTTGGAGTCCCCATCCCTGGAGGGTGGCACTCAGTGCTCTGGGTTGGGGACACGGTGGGCATCAGGCACAGCTTGGGCTCGATTGCCTTGGAGAGCTTTTCCAACCTCAGTGATTCTGAGATTTTCTGTAAAATGTACATTATATAACCTCAGCTCATCTAGGGACTGCATCGAGAATGAACCCTGAAACAAACAGCAAATCTTCATTTTAGTTGAGATCATTTACCCTAAAAATTTATTGGGAACGAACATAGAATTTCATCACTTCATTTTACAAAATGGGTCTCCATAGTAAAATAGCAGGAGAAAAATCTTTGAAAAAAATCATTACAACAAGACTTTAAAAAATACTTAGTGAAATCAATTGGATAGTTATGGGGCTGTTGCCAAAGTTTAATATTTGGGGGTTTATTTTCCTTCTATATTTCACAAGTTCTTCTGGGTAATACTCTCTATTGCTGCTGGACACATTACTGCATTTAAAAGGCTCTAAGGAAAACACTGTTTAGGAAATACCTAGTTATTTAAATATGATTATTAGGCATGAGACAGGTCAGCATTACATCGGTGATGACACATTTTGCAGCTCTTTTAAAATACTCATGGAAAAAATTTCATCCTGCCATGGGCTCTGAGCAGTTAAAATTGTTTCTGAGTAATGAATATATAAACATATTTCTGTATGTATCTGTATTTATATCTTCACTTTTCAGGGTGCAGATAGGGCTGTTAGAAATCTTGGGACTATTAGGGATGCAAATGTCAGGCTCCTTGAAGGCAGAAGCTGTTTGGTTCTAAGTTAAAGTTTATTTCCATACTTCCAAGTTGGGAGTATAAATGTTGCAGTTATTTTTTAGTCACTTTTATACGTTCATGATGCTAAATTCCCGCAGATTTGGCATTTTTCCCTGGACTTTACTGCATAATGTATCTTTCCAATCTAACATTTGTCAGGAAGAAAAAATACTTTCATGCTATGTTGGGTAATGTGCAAATCTCAAAATGAAACCTCTTCATAAACTGAACCCTGCACTCCATATGGACATGTAAACCGACAAATGTGCTTTATGCAAAATTGTGGGATGAATGGGAAAAACATGTAGAAAAATAATGGGATTAAGGCACAGAGTGGCTGGAGATTAACCACAGTAGACAGTCATATTTGGATAGCTCCCTCCAAGCCACAGCACAGAGGAATATCATGGAAAATAATCTGTTATAACAGACCTCTTAACATTAATTCAATTTAAAAAATGGAAAACCTCTAAGCAGAGTTTTCATGTTCTCAGTCAACACCTCTCTGCTCAATTCATTGGCCCTGCATCCTTTTTTATTACCCAACAATGTGGCATTTTATTTGTAGAGAATATAAATTGTATGTATGTTTTTCCTGAAAAGAACCTCACCAGCACACACAGTGCATATGCTGGTAACCTGGACAGAAAGGTTTAGAAATATTTGCACATTTTAACCCCCTTATTAACTCCAGGATGGAGTTCCAGCTATAAGGGCACAGCAGCAAGGCAAAGCTGGCATTTTTTGCAGTTGCAGGCTGGGAGAGGTTTCCTCTGGGCTTTCTTCTTCCCAGTGTTTACTACAGAGTAAAATATTCATGAATAGCAGGTGTAATACATTAAATATGATGAGCCTGCAGAGGGAGGATGCTCCTGCTGAAGGAATTGGAAGTTGTCAGCACAGAGATGTGCTTGTCTAAGGAGATCTGGATGCAAGGATATGTGGAGGGACATCTGCTTTGGGAGAATTTCTGGTTAATGACATGGAATAACAGAATCTCCTGAGTGGGAAGGGACCCACCAGGATCATACTGTCCAGCTCCTGGCTCTGCACAGACATCCCACTTTGTGCATCCCTGGGAGCTTTGTCCAAACCCTCCTGGAGCTCTGGTTGTGCCCATTCCCTGGGGAGCCTGGGCAGTGCCCAGCGCCCTCTGGGGGAAGAACCTTTTCCTAATATCCAGGAAAACCTCCTCCAATACATGAAAAACTACTCTGAGTTTTAAATATTTCTGGAAAGTTCACACTCTGCTCATCTCAGTGTGTGATTCATCAGCAAACTCCCGACTGCACCAGCTGGCTGGACTAGCGGAGGAGGAAACCAAAATAAGGAAATATTCAAATTTGGAGTTGAAGACTGGATGAAAAAGAGCCCAGTTTATAGATATTTGATGTTGGACAGGATCAAAGTCAACTCCAGGGGCTGAGGAAGCTGCGGGTGTGAGCAGGGATATGAATTCAGGCAGTGAGGGAACACCAGGAGCAGCACAGCCCCAGCCAGCTGTGCTTCTGTGTGTGCTGGGAAGGGCAGCTGCACTTCCACGATCCTTGGGGGCCCCTTCCAGCTTGGGGTATTCTCTAAAGAGAAGGTGCTTGCCCATGGCATGGAAAACTGTGCTCTGAGTGCCACTGCACTGCTCCTGGTGATACTGCCTACACCCAAGCACTGGTCATGGTGTTGAGTAATCCAGGAAGCGTCATCCAGCAGATCCTTTTTTCCAAGGGTTCCAATCTTTATAGTTTATGGGGAGTTTTAGAAATGCAACCACAGAAAACAAGCTGCTCACTAACCAAATCCTGGCAGTGCAAGACTATGGGTGTTTTGCAGCTGACTCTGTTACATTTAGTGTTTACACTCTTTTTCCTTTAGCTGTTCGTCCCCTCAGCCTTTCAGACTCCTAATAATTGAAGCTTGGAGAAATCTGCAAAACAGCCCCAAGCTCCATTTAACACTTCTGTACTTTTTCCTTATATCACAATAACATAGGGTTCATTAAACACCCCATGAATATCATTACTGAGTTGCATCAGACACCTTGCCCTTGCCAAGGGCTATCCTTTTTATTAATGTGCCAGTCCTTTTAGTTTGGGTGTTTTTTCAAAATATGCTTTTATTTTTATTAAGCTCGCTGATAATGCCATATGTCTCAAGAAATGTATTTGGATTGCTTCAGTATTTACCCCTGTCAATTCCCATTTGAATACACAGACAGTTCCAGTTTTCTAAGCCACTGGCAACACCAGCTGGGTGCTGTGGAGAACTTGCTGAGAAAAAATGTTATAAAAGATAGAAACAAGACAGAAAAAAAGACAATGAGCTCTGAAACTTCTTGTATGTGGCTCCACATTCCTTGCTGGTGTTTGTGACACTATGAAATTTAGTGTAAGTGAGGGAAGAAAGAACTCTGGGGTTCTGGGAGAGAAAATAGGGCTCAGTAAGGGCAGCATCACAGCAGTTTGGTATAAAAGTGATGGCACAAACCACCACAAGTAATGAAGGAGTTTAGAATCACAGAATCACAGAGTGTTTTGGGTTGGAAGGGAGCTTCAAAGTTCATCTAATCCATCCCTCCTGCCGTGGACAGGGATATCTATCACAGGATCAGGATGCTCAAAGCCTGTGGAGAGCTATTCCAGCCCTCTGATCATTTTTGTGGGCCTGCTCTGGACATGCTTTAGTAGCTCCACATCCTTCCTGTGCTGGGCTTGAGGGCTGGAGCAGCTCTGCAGGTGGGGTCTCACCTGAGCAGGGCACAGAGGCAGAATTCCCCCTTTCCTGCTGCCCACACGGGGGGCTCAGCCCAGGGAAGGGGGTTCTGAACTCATTGCTGGGATGTGGCCACTTTTTCACCCCCCAGCACCCCCAGTCCCTCTCAGCACAGCTGCTCCCAGTCCTGTCATCCCTCAGCCTTCCCTGCCATTGCCCAGCTGCAGCACCTGGTTCCAGACCTTTTGAATTTCATTAACTTTGCACAGACCCATTTTCCAAGATTCTGTCAGGGTCCCTCTGGATGTTGTCCCTTCCATCTACTGTACAGACTTCACCTCTCAGCTTGGTATCTCAGCATTTGCCCAAACTCTTATGAATAATCAATCACTGGTTTGTAGTATTCTGATGTTGGAACCCTGGTTACTGAGAATTTTAGACTTTCTGTGCTGACAGACACTGATCTTCAAGAGAAAACTGCATTTGACCTGAGCCTGTAGAGAAGACTTCCAAAATGGAATGACAGAACTGGGATTATGGGTGTGGAGTTTGAATAGAATTATGTCATATCCCATAAAAATTTAGAGTTTAACGTTTTAGAATATAGTAATATATACAAAGCAAGATGCAGGTTTTAGGGTGAAGGCTGGTCCTTCTTCTTTACCTTCTTGTTCACCTTCTTCTCCATGGGTTTGGGTGGTTTTGTGTAACTGGTTAAAAAAAGTCCACACTGAGGGCAATGGGTGGTTGGTTATTGGGTTAAAAGTGAAAATAATTTAGGTGTCATTTCTTAATTGAATATTTTATCCTTAAAAGGCCTTGTACAGAGAGAAATAGGTCTCCATTTTTAGTTTGTTAGAGTGAAGTGCTGTAGAACTCATGGTTTGTGAGACTGTAACATAGATAAGAAGTAATAAACATCTGAGTCTGAACAAGAAATACTGTCTCCAGCATTTAATCCTGACCCTGGCAAAACGAAAATAAAACTCAAAATTCTGACAGTACATAAAACAATAAAAAAATGCACCAATCATGGTTTAGTTCAGCCAAAATGTATTACTATATCTCAGGAAATAAATGTTGAATATGTTTCATATAAACTCACACTGACACAGACATCTGATAATTGCTTGCTTGAGTTTTAATTCAACCTGGATCATTTTCAGCCAATTCCAGGTGCTGTGTCCTAGCCTGACCAATCCACTGCACGGAGACCTTCACACAAAGAATGAAAAAAGCTGTTCAGGAGGTTTAATTCTCAGCATGTGTCAAAAATGTCCTGTTTTCACTACAGTGCATTTGTTCTGTGTTTCCCAGTGCTCAGCTTTTGGCCAGAGCTCCCAACACTGACCACAGTGTTCCCTATTTTAAATATCTGTGTACAGATTTAGGGCATTTCTGATAGATTTAGAAACACATCCTCGATGCTTTGAAATATCACAGAACCCAAGAATGGTTTGGGGTTGGGAGGGACCTTACAGCCCATCCAGTGCCATCCCTGCCATGGGCAGGAACACCTTCCACTGCCCCAGGTTGCTCCAAGCCCCATCCAACCTGGTCTGGAACAATTCCAGGGAAACCTAAACCATCCTGTGATTCCCTGACCCTGTAATTTGGTACATCATCCCTTCCAGATTATGCTGAAATTTATCAGCTTTTTCCACTTCTGCAAACCATAGAAGGCTTGAGAACAAACCACAATGAATTAATTTAAAAATATACTCACAAAAAGCCTACTTATTACAGTTTTGAACTTTGCCACTGATTACAGAATCATTTTGTGGTTAATTAAGGATAAATTGTAAACATTCTGGCAGCAACAGAAAATTATACAAAGGAGATTCAGTCACCCTCTCCCAATTTAGAAGGAAGAATAAAAGAACAAGGAAGCCTCTGGCATCTTCAGCAGATAATGGCAGACTTGATTAGCTCCAATTTCTTATTGAAAAGAACCCAGCTGGTACAATTAAATACATTTCACATGTCTTAGGCAGATGTTCGTGAAAGTTTTTTAGAGCAGATCCATATGAGCGCAAAAAATTATTCCAAACTGCAAATTTCTTTTTTTTTTTCTGTCCCTGGTTTATGCACACACCTAAATCAGGTGCTCAGATCTCAGCTTTGAGAGGAAACTCAAGGAGATTGTACAACATAATTTCCTTCAACCTGATCCATTAGGGTTTATGCTGGGCTACAGACGTGCAAAGTAATAATTGATAAAATGAAAAAAAAAATCAGAACACCTATTTATTTAATTTAATTTTAATTTTAAAATTGTATTTTAATTTTTAAATTTTATTTTATTATATTTATCTTCTTATTAGGAAGAACTTTGGGTTCTCTCAGTTGCTGTTGCATGCATATATCCCGGTGAGGTTGGCATTTTGTCCCAGCTTCCTGCTTTAGTGGGCCAGGCTGCCTGTGTCAAGCAACACAGCTAAAAGCCTCTTTCTGATGTCTCACTGGGGCTCTGTCATCTGTTAATGTTCAAAGGTTTCTGTAATTGTGAAACACTGCAGAAAAAATTATGAACCTGGTCTAGAACTAATTCTAAGCCTACGCTTAACATTGTCTAAGAAAAGCCCAGTGTAAATGGTTTTTTGTTTTCATCTCCAGCACTCTCTTCATGAACAATAGTGTCCCATTCCATCTTTTTTCCTTTTTTCCCTCTTTCCTAAACTTCACCCAGGAATTAAGGGCAGTCTGGTGGACAGAGGTATTGCAGCAGCTTTTATAGTTTCTGTGGCGGATATGAATGATTCTGTGACCATTTTGCTTGGTAGAATAATTTCAGGGCATTCTTATCTTTGCCTTTTGTTTTTTATTTATTAAAAATATATTAGGAAAGACCCTTATTAATATGTGTATATTTATATGTGTAAATATAAATACACACACACATATATATATACATATATATACATATATACATATATATGCATACATATATAAATATGCATACATATATAAATATGTAAAACATAAGTTTATATTTTACATTTATATACCCATTCATAGATGCAAAGTATGAGTATAAATTTTACAGGTGGATTGTTACTCAGTGATAAGCTACTAAAGGCTTGCTCATTCTGATTTGGGAGGGGAAGTCAAAGCAACAGGAAATAAGTAGATTCCATGCAAGTGAAGCAAAAGATGTACAGAGAAAAAGATGAGTTTTAAATATAAGTTCACAAACATGAGTGTCCCACTCCTTAAAGAAATCTGTAATGCCTGAGTAGTCTCACACAATGCAGGAATTTCAGTTATAGGAAAACGTTAAGTATTTATTTATTTATTTGTGAATATAATGCATAAATAAAGAACTATTTATTTTCAGGAAATTTTGATTTTAAAAAGGCTCTTCAGAGCCAGGCAAATGCTGGGTGTACGTGTATCTCCATGCTGAGCCACAGTCCAGCAAAGGGAACAAGAACTTGTTTATATTGTACCATGCAGTACAATTCCAGTAGGTTGTAACAGTGGAAGCCCAAACCTAAATGGAATCACTGCACAAAACTTTCCATTGTTGGTTTTTCGGAGCCTCCCCAGGTCACACAAGAGAACCTGGATGGCTGTTGGACAGGACAAGTGGAATATGCTCATTTATTTTGCTGTTAAAGCAGAGAAACAGGGCTTTGCTTCCTGACAGCTCCTGCTCCCTCTTCCATCCAAGGGCTTTGATCACCTCCGTGAACAAAGAGCAGCACTGGACAGTTGGAGATTTCTTTGTGAATTGACTCCTCTGATATTGACTCTGCTTTTTCTAAGTTTCAACATGAGAGGACAGAGAATTAGTTGCTGCAGGGATTCTTTTTTTGTTGCTTTTGTTCTGCCTGTGTGAACATGAAAGAGCCTTGTTTGTGTGCACATTTGGAATTCCTGTGTACTCCTTCATTCTTTGTTTTAAAAAACCAAAATAAAATATCCGAGGAGCTCATGCCCTTCTTTCTCTTCAGAAGAATACGCAAAACTTCCAGTGCCAATCTCAAAGGGTGGTGAAAGATGAAGGAGGGGTTAAAATGTATTGAAATTTTTTTATTATTTTTAGTATATAATCCTAAATCATAAAAAGTGATGATCCATAGTTGTCTCTGTATATTAGGAAAATTCCAATTATTTAATTAGTTGTAGCTTTCCAAGCATTTTCTCCTTGGCCTTCTACAACCGCTAGTACCTGTGTGAGTTTGTAAGTAAAGATTGCCTGGTAAGTTATGTGATCCCAATTTAGGCCATGGCCACTGAAACACATAATTACCCTCATTATCTTTCTTTACTGCCTGTGTTTTATCATGTACCATACACTTTATTACCCAGCCTTCTTGGCTTAAGAGTCAGCTACACACTTCAGTGATCTGGAGGAACCCAAAAGAGAGTAAATCAAAATAACCTCGCCTCACATAAAATATTTCTCTATGAACATTTGTTTTGAAAAAAAAATATATTTGAATGCTGTATTCTTATTGACAGCCAAGCCCATACCACTGTAAAGCCTCTTTCTCTGCATTTATGTCAGTTTTAAATTCCATTTCATATTGTTAAAGATTAGTCA
Organism: Passerina amoena; assembly: GCA_013401095.1. NCBI lineage: Eukaryota > Metazoa > Chordata > Aves > Passeriformes > Cardinalidae > Passerina > Passerina amoena. The sequence goes on from WBNP01004546.1 coordinate 122,705, forward strand.
GTGGTGGATTCTTGCAGTCATTTAAAGCCAAGTGCTTTGCCTTGTTTACCTTTGCAAAAGTCATCAGCTGTGTTTTGCTGTAGTTTTAACTATGCAACAAAATATATTTTTAAAAGGATTTTTACAATAACAATATCATTGTGTATTGAGTCTATATTATGTTGCAGTTGACTTATTTTTAACTTGAACCCTTTGAAATACCGAACAATATGTGTCACGGAAATCTGAAGAGTGTTTGGGTAATCCACAGAATTTATTTTTCCACTTTCAACAAAGGAGACAGCATTTACTCTCATTAACTTTGCATTTCCTGAGACTATTCATAAGCTGGTTTTTCTTTTTGTTTTTCTTCAAGCTCTCCAATTAGAGTTTTCAGGACTAGATAAGATATCTACAAAGGGATTAGACCCCTATAGCTCAGCTGAACAGAGCTGGTCACCTGGAGTACCTTGCCAATCATAAACAACATGGCAGATACAGGTTTGGGAATCAAATCAAATTGAATAGAAGAAAATAATTCCAAATGGAAGGGACCAAAAAACATCATCTGTCCAACTGCCTGAGCACTTCAGGGTTGATAAAAAATATCAATGTGTTAATGCCTCAGTCACTGCCAGGCTTGGGGCACCCCCCACCCCCTGAGGAAATCTGTTCATTGCTCGACAGAACCCTTTTGGTACTTCCTGATATCCAGTCTGAATCTCCCCTGACACAGCTTTCATCATTCCCACGGTTCCTGGCACTGGGTCCAGGAGAGCAGAGGCACATGTCCCTCTCTATGTCCCCTGAGGAAGCTCCACAGATCCATGATGTGACCCCTCAGCCTTGGTTTCTCCAAAGTAGACAAAACACACTTCTCACAGGTTGTGCCTTCCACCCCTACTTCCAGGATTCTTCAGTCAGATGTGCCCCAAATCTCCCCAATCCTTTGACATCTGTCCTTCAACCAGTTCTTCACTCCTTGCATCATGAACCTGCTCATCCTACAGCTGGACAGCTTAGCCAGAGGGATGCTGTGAGGGACAGTATCAAAATCCTTACTGAGAACCAGGGAAACTGCATCCAGTGTCTTTCCTTCAGGCATGGGGCTGTGACCTTATCACAAGAGCAGTTAGGTGGGACCTGCCTTTGGGAGCCCATGGTGATTGTACAATGAATGGCCTTCCAGTAGCAGCCAGTGTCATTCTCCATATTTTTTCCAGGTGCTGTGTTTAGACTCCAAGGTCTGTAGCAACCTGGGGTCTTCCCTCATGGCCTTCTTGTAAACTGGAGAATTGGGCTTGTTCAGCTCAGTCTCCTGAAGAAGAGAAGCTTTTGGATGACCTCATTGTGGCCTTCTAGTGCCTAAATGAGCCAAAAAAAAAAAAAAAAAAGAGGGAGAGAGACAATTTACAAGGGCCTGGAGTGACAGGAGAAGGGGGAATGGCTTCCCACTGCCAGAGGGCAGGGTTAGATGGGATATTGGGAAGGAATTGTTCCCTGTGAGGGTGGGCAGGCCCTGGCACAGGGTGCTCAGAGAAGCTGTGGCTGCCCCTGGATCCCTGGCAGTGTCCAAAGCCAGGCTGGATGGGGCTTGGAGCAGCCTGGGATAGTGGAAGGTGTCCACTGCCACTCCTCCCTATCCCTGATATCCCTGCCTTCCTCCTGGCACAAAACAGATACAGGACTTACCTCAGTTGTGCACATTAGGACTTTTGAAGTTCTGTTTGCCAGCTCAGGTTACTCCTCTACAAAAATTTAAAAGTGCATTTCATAATCCCATGAAAAGATTTCTTCCCAATATTTTCAGAACATAGCACCTTCAGAACATAGCACCTTCATCTATCCTTAAAAGCTGTTCCCTTATCTCAGTAAGAAAATTCTACTTCACCTTGTATCACTGGAATAATGCATTTTTCAAATACAAAAAATGAATAAATCTGCTTCCTCATGTTTAGCCGAAACAAAGTAATAACATTCCTTGGACTCTCATGTGCACTGTTAGTTTCCCTCTCTTTCTTTTCTCTATTATATTTATATACCACAGTCTTTGTGTTCTTCTTCCACCATAATTACCTTCTTTTCCAAGTATTATTTGTTCTTATGTCTCCAGTCCACACCATGTCCTTTTTTCTTAACACAGGCCACAGATTCTACTGGAATCCAGTAGAAGTTAGGTTTCCAGTTTCTCATGGCACTCTGGGGGATTTCTGAACAGGGCAATCTTATCTTTTAACATTTGTATTTTTTGCCACTCTAAATATTATATTGTCTCTGCCTTCCCGAGCAGCTCACAGCTGTTTATGACTGCTTCTTCTCTTTCTTCCAGGCCAAAAGCATTCTTTTTATTGGCAGAAGTATCCTCCTTATGACCAAATTAATGGTTTAAAAAGCCCTGAATGATCCAGACATATCCATCCCTTTGATCTTTGCACTTGATCTATTTATTCTCAAATCCTCTGTGCTATACCAAGTGTTCCTTCTATTTTTGTTTATTCTCTGCATTGGTTTATATATTATCCAATCCATATAATTCCACAAGATTTTATTGCATATTATAGCTAGTTTTTAGGAGGGGGGAAGGGAAAAACAAAGATCAAAATACACAACAGTAACAGAGGATTAAAGAAAAAACTACAACAAAACAAAATGTGCAGTTTTTAAATAAAAAGCCTCCAAAACACTCTCTGAAGTCATAAGACCTCTTGAAAACACACAAGGATAAATCTATCTCACATTTACTGACAACTCAGCTAAAACTCAATTTCCATTTATCTAGAACTCTCTATGTAGTAGAGGGGACTAAAGGGCTTATTTGCCAAGTGAATTCAATGGGTGAAGTAAGAATACATGAGAAGCTTTGTTAAAAGAGAACAAATATCGCTGTAATGCAGTGCTGTGTTTTGGAGAGGAGCACAGAGGAAGGGAAGGGACCAGTCTGCCCTTTGGGCTCTCCAGCCTGAGAGGCATCATCTGACTGAACAGCAAGGGCTCTCTTGCCAGCTCTAAGCTTTTCAAACTCTCTAGGGCTTTAGATTCCATGGGGTGTTTCCATGGGTATTTCTCCAGTTTCATTGTGCAGCCTGAGAAAACGTTTCCCCTCACTGTATTTAAATGTGCTGCAATGATATTAGTAAATTACTGCTCCCAGATTTTGTCTTTTGACCCTTTTTCTCCTCCTACCACTGAATGTTTCACCCCCAGCCTTTCTTTTCTAGATGAGGGCCCTTCCATTACTATGTTAAAGAATCAATTTGATCTCCATCACCCTCACAGCCCATCCCCATATCTCTTCTACTTATTTTATTTTCTGAGGTTATAATGCAAAGCTACATGTAACAGGCAACAATTGTGACACTTAGTTTTCCACACACTGTTTTTGAGTGCTACAAACTGACTTACTCATTGAACTATATAAAGACAAAAACTTCTGACAACAAAAATCTCTGTTGTTACCTTAAACTAAAGAGGAGGTACTGATTTATGGCAACAGCACCAGCACTGGGCGTCCTGTGGCACAGATTTATTTATGAGTGCAGATGGAAAGATGTGTTTGTGTAGTTAAGTGCTCATTACACACCAAGCAGCTGCTTAGGAGTGCCTGGGGTGAAAATGCTGATTGGGGTGCTAATAAATTATTCCAACTGAACTCTGAGCAGAGAGGTCTTTTCACTGGTGCAGATGACATTGAGCATCTGTGTATCCTCCAGGAACTGTCCCCGGCCCTCACTGGCCTGTGGGCAATGTTACACAAGAAAAACCCTGTGGGGCAACATCCAGTTTTGCTCTCCTTGTTACCTTCAGCTTTAATTTTTCATTTTCTGCGGCTCCCAGCAATTCTGTTGTCTGTTGCAAGCAGCATGTTCCTAGAGAGCTGAATGGGAAGGAGGAGCACACAGAGACAGACAGGGATTTTCCCACTCCAGTTCCACATGCCATTTGCATGATTGTGCCTGGAAGGGATCAGATCACTTCTGCATTGATAAATCTGAGGTGGAGATCAGAACTGCTCCATCTGAGGACAGGCTGGCACTAAAAGCTGATGCTTGTCAACACCACACAGTGTTGTGTGTCTGTCACATACTCATTAATCCGTTTCACCAGCTGTGTCTGTACCTACTGACAGGGGAAAGCTGCTGCTCCTCTTCAGCAATAAAACTCAGGAAAAGCTGAGGAGAAAGCTCTTTTGCACAAGAGATACTTAAATGCTGTCTTTAAGGTATGACTTGTGGTTTGTTTTTGTAGATCAGTGTCTTGATTTGAAAGACAGGTGTCTTCCAAGGAGGGCAGGAACTTCCTTTGGAATGGAAAAAGTATGACCCCCTTCCCTCTGAATTATTATAACTTTGAAATTATGGAGATTTCAGGAAAAGATATGAGGAAAGTAATGACAGTTCTCTACTGAAATATATATATTAAATATATATATCTATATATATACATAACACAGCAAACAGCAGCACATGAACCCAGTCCCAGCCTCTCTTGGCCAGGAAAGTGAGGGAGGAAGGGAAGGGAAGGGAAGGGAAGGGAAGGGAAGGGAAGG
>WBNP01004546.1:127329-175551 GCA_013401095.1 Passerina amoena
CCAGACACAAAGCAAAAGGAACCCAAAAGTGGTATAGGATAAAAAACCATCACCAAGACAATCAGCTACTCCAAAGAGATGTCCCCCCTTCCTGGTGCACCTTGCAGCTCACATCTCCCCTACATGAAATGTGAAAGGAAAAGTGTTTGATCCTGTCTTAATTTCTCTCAGACATGTTGCTGACTTAGAATTTTTCTTATATGACTCTTCAAGATCTAATAAATCTTTGAATTTTGTCCTCTTAGTATTTCCCTTTTTAAAATTTTCTTTCCTCTCCTTTCATTTTTTTCTGGTTTTGCTCAAATCTTCCCCAGCTAAGAAAACAAATTCTCCTTAATCTTTCTACTTTAATAAGCATTCATCAGATGCTTTTTCTCTATCATGAGACTATATAGATGGAAGATGTATTTTTTAATTCACCAGCCAGAAAAAAAATAAGCAGGAGAGGCTGAAATGTATTTCTTCCTGATCAAATCCACTACCTGACCCTCAGATCCTGGAAATCTCAACTAACCAGCTTTATCTTGACAGTATGAAGTCACTAAAAATGAGAGCAATGTTGGGATGTTTTTTAGATGTTGCCAACATGCATATTCACACTTCAACTCTTTTTCTGCTCCTATTACTTGTTTTCTTTAAGGAACATAAAAAATGTAGCTTGAAAAATCAATGTTTTCTGTTTGTGTACTCAATAGACAAACTACAAAAGTAGATAAGAAAAAAACCTCTCCAAATCAAATGCAAGAAAAACTATAAATAGAAGTAATTAATCACAAATATGATTTTGAGTCAAGGAATTTTTGACTCAAAATTGCTTTGACACCAAATTTTTTAAGGCTCTGATTGTAGGATATGTCTCTTCCTGCTGAAAGAAACCTGGAGCATTTGGTAGAAAGGTTTGAATTAGCAACGATGCCATTTTCAGTTAATAAGACATTCTCTCAGTTTCCAATAATTGGAAGCACTCAGATTCCTTCAGTCCTGTCACTCTCCGTGACAGAGAGATTTAATCAGCCACTCAGAAAAAAACTCCCCTTTTCTGTCTAATAAGACATAAAAAAACTCTTTCAGCTGGTAAGTCAAGACTTCTGTGCTACATTTTCTATTTTTCACTCCATTTGTTCCACCTGGAACGTGGAACTGGCTGAGGTGGATGGCCTTACCTGCAGGGACAGAGTTGCAGTATTAAATTCTACATACTCATTGCTTTGGTTGGTTGGGTTGGGGTTTTTATGTGTGAAAGTAACTCTGCATGTTTCATTGATTATTTTATCACCTTTTCCTGTTTGAAATTGCCAGTATTATGCTGAGAGCACAGAGAAACTGAGATGCCAAAATGGAGTTTTCTAAAGACTTCAACTGAAATGTTTCCACAGGGTCTTGCAACCATAACAGAAGCTAGTTGTGGTTTTTACTGAGTTATCAGCTTTCATGATACCAGGGGAGATTTTGATGGAACATCAGGGGGAATTTCTTCCTGGAAGGGGTGATCAGGCAGTTGAAGGGTCTGCCCAGCGAGGTGGTGGAGTCCATTTATGTATATCCTAGAGAAAGTTTAATGTAAGTATCGGATTATGCAGGCTGGAATCAGGGACACCCTGGAGGTGTCCATGGAATGACTGGATATGGCACTCAGTGCTCTGGGCTGGTGACAAGGCAGGAGTTGGGCACAAGTTGGGCTAGGTAGCTTTGGAGGCATAAAGATAAATTATAAGATTTAAGAACTAAATGGAAAATATGTGGATCAGGACAAGGTGATGTCAGCTTTGCTATCCAAGAAGAGGAAAGAATCACCTGGATTTCCCCATAATTCTGTGATTGCAATTGGCAGCCAGTGCTAAGGAGGGATTTCACACATGAGACCATAAAATGTTTGCACCATAAAATTATCTAATACTCACAAAAAGGAGTCGCTAATAAAGAAAAAAAATCATTGAAGCAAAGAGAAAATGCAGTCACAAAATTTCTTTTCAGCTTAAGTCATATCCAATGTTTTCCTGCATCTGTCCATGACTGTGAGACCTACTGGCACTGGGGTAGAGCCCATATAGGGCTGAGAGCTGCTCACAGTACTTGTGATCCACAAAGTCTAATCTGATGTTTTGGTCAAAGAATCGAGTGTGCTGGTTTCAATGACCCTTTCCCATTGTACTGGGAAACACTCCAGGTTCTCTTTCTGTGTTGTTTGGGTCCCTTTCATTAGATTGTGTATGGATAGAATAACTCTATGTCTTGTTTTTATCATCTGATAAAGACTAGAAAATAGCTGAATGCAGTGAGATGTTTCATGATCCTTCCAATGTCCTTCCAAGTGGATATCCACATTTTATTGGGTTCTTCCATTAGTTACTACTAGTGTTTGCCATAATATTATTGAAATTAAGATCTCTGCCTGCTGAGGTACAGCGCTGAGGTAAATTACTTATAATCCAAGTAAAATGTCTGTCATTTTTGGGACAAAAAGGGAGAAACATCATTAACAAAGACTGAGGAACGGGTGGTTTGTGAGCAAGGCTGAAGTGTACACGCAGGGCCGTGTGGATTTGGAGATCCTGCCAGGAGAACACGAGGCATTTGCATTCTGTGGGAGCTGGAGCTCTGATTTCCATCCCTGTTCTTGCACACAGGCTGCAGGGATGCTGTGCTCCATGCAGAGCTCTGCTGCTGCCACTGCCTTTGCAAAAAATCTTGGGGAATGGAAATCTGTTATTCCCAGGAATTCTTAGCAATTGTGTTGTAAATAGCAGTGCATAATTTTTTGTCATAAAACTTTCAAAAATGAATTTAATTTCAGGTCATGCAATAAACACCAAGTGTGCTCTATACTGATTTCAAAGCTACAAGATTATCTATCAATTTTTCAGCAGGCATGAAATGAGTTTCAAAGTTTATGGGCTTTTGCTCACTTCCCTTCAACTTTACTAGGGACAAATATGTGATTTGGAGTGAAAATTACAATGGGATGTTTTTTCATCATCTCAGTCTTCAAATGAAAAGCAAATGTGGTTATTGCAGGTAATGTTACTGACTCAGGGAATAGTCACTGTGGGAACTGAAGCCAAAATGGAGTCATAGCACCCCCCATAAACCTTCCTGGCTAATTTGCTCACTGCTCTGGTCGCAGCACAGCTGTGTGGGAATTCCTGGCACCCAGGAGCACTCCATTTTCATTCCATCTCAACATTCAAGAGCAGAAATCTTTTTAAGGCAGTCCTGCAGTGCTCATTTAGAGTTAATAACCAATCCTCCTGGGGCCTGGCTTTGTGGGGAGAGGGAGAAGGCAGTGCTTTAGAGGTGCAGCTGTAGTGCTGTAAAGAGCACATAAAAAGAATAAATCTGTAACATCACTTTTCCTTCTGCTGGAAATAAATAGCAAAACAAAACTTCTTTGGGTTGAGTAGTGAACAGCACTAAAGAGTAGCACCACCCTATTTTTATATTCTGCTGGAGAGGGTGAAGGGTCTGAGAAGTCAGGATTCAGAAGTGCTGAGTGCTGAAGGCAACAGTATAAATGGAAGCCTTCACCTTTTTTTTTTTTTTTTTTGGTAACCATAACTAAATCTTGAAAGTCCTCCTCTTGGAAGTGGTTTGTTATTTCTTCAATAAAAAAAATTAAATTTAAAGGTTGCATAGAGAACCATATTGTATGTTTGCATATAATACAAGATATGTAAACCTGGACCTGTTTGCAAACAGGTCTGACTTCCACTATATGTACAGAACTTCAGCTCATCTCCTCAAGTTTATTCTTCTTTTTTGAAAGTCTAAAGGTCCCATTTTTTTAATATTCTTACAGTTTTCACTTATATTTAATTATTGCTTTCTTTAGAAAGCAGAAAAAGGACCACTCAGATTAGCAGCTACACTTTTTTCATCAGTGCAAGAATAGCTTGGCAATATCCCAAATTTTCTAATAAGGAGAGCAAAGTGGTTACATAGCAACAAAATTTAAATCCTTATCATTTGAGTTTATTTTTTTTCAAATCTATCTTGACAGAACTGCGTTGACAATGCCAATTTAAGAAGTTGATGTGTTTATAGGAATAGTTTCTAAGGTTTTCAGGACTCAAAGTTTTGGCTCTATATTGAGTAAATGTTGACGTGTCCATTATGCTCTGGACACAGAAGAATTAAAAATAAGATTGGAAAATGTTATGTCTTTTGTGTTTTATGGAATCACAGAATATCCTGAGTGGGAAAGGACTCACAAGGATCTTCCAGTCCATCTCCCTGCACAGACACCCCAACAATCCCACCTTGTGCATCCCTGGGAGCATTGTCCAAACCCTCCTGGAGCTCTGGCAGCCTTGGGGCTGTGCCCATTCACTTGGGAGCCTGGGCAGTGCCCAGCACCCTCTGGGGAAGAACCTTTCCCATCTCCAGCCTGACCCTGCTCTGGCCCAGCTCCAGCCATTCCCATTGACAAGCTAATTAAATCAAGATCCATTGCTCAATGAAGGACCTTTTGTAAGAGTTGTCATTATTTGTTAATTAATTTAATGTTCAGCGACAAACTTTCCCAACCTCAGAGAGCATTTTAAGATAGAATTCACATTAAGTGCTCTCCAAGTTTCCTTAAAATACAAGCCATTCTCAGGACATTCAACCTTCCTATGTATTTTTTTAAATATATTTTTACTGAAGCATTGCGGTTCGAATTTATTTTATTGATTCCTTGGTAAGTCGTTCATTCATCAGACATTCCATCTGTTGTTCATTCTGTATGTGTTGGGGAGAACATGTACCCCATGTTCTCCCCAAGCTGGTTTACTCCTGGGTTTTACCCTCCCTCAAAGCTATCATTCCCCACCACTTGTTCCAGCTCTTTTCCTGGCTGTCAAGGGAACGCAGCCCTTGATTCCCAAACCTTCCCTGCCACTTAAACCTCAGGCCAATCCCTGTCTGCAGCACCCCTTTGGAATTCTCCTACTCCTGGAAGCCCCATTGGCCCACGTGGCCCATCCTCTCCACCCTCCTACCCCAAATGGCCCCAGACACTTGATGGAATCCCCTCACTCATTCCCTGAGGATTGATTCCCTATTGATTTGCTGTTTGTATTCACCCCCTGACTTGTATCTGCACAAAACCCCTTGGACAATACAGCCAGGGGTTTTTTGTCTTGCTCCCTTCTGCTGGAATAAACTTGAGGTTCCTTGTGGAACCTCAAGATGGAGAGCCTCCTCCTTTCTCCTCTGCCTGGTCCCTGTTGTGGTTTGTGTCTGGCACCTTAGAGCAAGCAGCTCTGAAGGTTCTGCCGCTGGTAAATCCCCATCCTGAGGCAGTTCCCCACTCCTGGAGTGGCACCAGAGTTCTAAGAACTAGCCCAGGTTCTGGCAGTCACTTCACTGAAGAGCTTCAGTCTCTTTTTCTTAACCTCTTTGTGATACGCAGTAACCCAATTAAAGTCTATTGCCATGGTTTTAGAGATAATAGGTTTCACTTAAGAGAGGTCTGCCAAAGGGCTGAAAAGAGAAAAGGGGCTCTGAAGTACATAGGGATTGAAATCTTAAATGGAAAAATTCTCTATGTTATTCCCTTAAACAAATCTTTGGCTATGAATCTGGCAGATATATTTTAAACATCTAAAAATGATAGAGCTTTGTGTTTGTTAACTGGAGAGAGGGGAAAAACACAATCCTGAGTTGTTTAGGCACTCAAGCCAACAGAGAAAATAAACCGATCTTGTACCCAGTGAACTTCTAAAACCTGTCCAGAGGTGATGCTGCTCCTTTTTCCTCCTGCCAGATTCCATGATACATATCCCAGTGCCGTTTGTCTTTGTTTCAGTCACTCTGTCACATGAGGATTCAGTCCTAGACACTCCACTCCACCCCTCAATTCAGTTCACTTCAGGAGTTTCCACCTCTGTCTGGAATTTAGCATCACTTGTCCAATCAAGAGTTAGTTTATCCTGCCTCACTTAGAAATGAGCTCAGGATAAAATATTGATCATTCTGTAAACTTGATCCCATCATCCTCCATTGGGTTTGGAAGTTTCCATAGAGATGACATTTCCTGCTATGGCTTGGACCATTTTCCAGCTCCAGCTGGGCTGCAGAGCAGCAAAAGCAGCATCAGAAAGGAAGCACCTTCTGCAAATTCCCAGAAAAAAAAATGAGGTTTAATTTCTTTAATATTTGATTGGGTTACAAATCATTCTCAAATGCCTTCATGATCACAGAACTCCATCTGGATGCATCAGATAAATAAAATATGATAAAAGATCTGTTCCCACAGCTGCTGGGAAACAAAGAGCCCAAGTGTAAAGACCTTTTCCTGAGCCAGAGAAGGCAAAGAGGATTAATTTACAATTATACACACACTCACCAGAGAACTCCCCTAGAAAATCAGGATAGAGGGCCCACTGAAAAATGCAGAGGCTATTGCATACATGATGTATGCAACACCAAGTTTATAATCAAGAGTTATGAGGTGAAAATACCAGGCTCATTGGGGAAAAGTTTTCCTTCCACCAAATTTAACAATTCCATGATTTTGCCCTTTAGGATGCAGAGTAAACAACAGGAGAACTCACATGGTTGAGGAGGCAAAGGAAAACCTCCAGATATGAGCTGTTAGAATACAATTTCAAAAATATTTTTTATGTTCCCATAGCTCCAGTTAAAACTGGGAAACTGCAAGAGGAAATAATGGTGAATATTCCAGTGGAGGAGAGCTTAGTTGGGCTATTGGGAAGGAATTGTTCCCTGTGAGGGTGGGCAGGCCCTGGCACAGGGTGCCCAGAGAAGCTGTGGCTGTCCCTGGATCCCTGGAAGTGTCCAAGGCCAGGCTGGACAGGGCTTGGAGCAACCTGGGACAGTGGAAGGTGTCCCTGCCATGGCAGGGGTGGCACTGGATGGGCTGTAAGGGGCCTCCAGCTCAAAGCAGTCTGGGATTTTGTGATTCTGTGGTCTGAAAAAGCAAGCAAATCTTTTGCTAACGGTGCAGAATTAATGTAGACCAGTAAAATATCCTGTTTCATCCCAGGGAGCAGGGTTTGCCTTTGTCCTTTGCAGGGCTGTCCAGGACCAAGCATGAACAAGCTGGGTTGGAAGGGGCCTCAAAGCCCATCCAGTCCCACTCCTTCCATGGGCAGGGACACCTTCCACAATCCCAGGCTGCTCCAAGCCCCATCCAACCTGGCCTTGGGCACTGCCAGGGATCCAGGGGCAGCCACAGCTTCTCTGGGCACCCTGTGCCAGGGCCTGCCCACCCTCACAGGGAGGAATTTCTTCTGTATCTATAGAATCATTGAATGGTTAGGGTTGGAAGGGACCTGAAAGATAATCTCATGCCAATCCCTCCTTCCACATTATTCCAATATATTGATTGATGTCCACAGAGAGGAATCAATAATATTGGCTTCTTTAGCAAGGAAATGGGGGAAAATGGTAGGATATTAGAATATTATTGGACAAAAATAAAAAGCCACACGTAAAACCCCCCCAAACTAAACCAACAAATCAGCAGATAAAAAAAAGAGATAAAAATTTATTTCTTTTGATACAGGAATGGAGAGCAGTAAGCAAATTATTAGAGAGCAGATGGGGAAGAAGGCATTAAAATGTAACTTGTAACACAAAAAAAATTGTTGGTGCTATTTTGGGAACTAGGGCTGTGTCAGGATTTGTACTGCAGAGGCTGCCTGGGATCTGGCCACAAGAAGGAGTGAACATCTGTGTTCTGTGGGTGGGCTGGAGTCCATGGATTTTTACAGATCTCCTGCTATGATGCGAGAAGGAAGATATTGTCATGCTGGGTGACATTTGAGATCCACTGGAATAAGATAAGGATAAATTGGTATTTGTTAGCTGTGAGACCAAGCACATAAACACACAAATTCCAAGCGCCACATGCTGTATTTGACCTGAGGTGTTGACTCCCAGGACTCCTCCATGAGCTCCCTCCCATCCCAAAATTTGCAGCCAAAATCTGCAAGATGGTTAATAATTTTTTTCCCCCAACAACAATGGACTGAAATGCTCTGCTTTAGTCAGGAAAGGCTTTTCTGACTGCAGCTGGGGCTGTAGAGGGTTAGAGCTGCCTGCAGTTTCCTTCATCATTGTTAATCCAATATAAATCCAAGCTTGAATCCAAAACCAGCCTCTTTATGGTTGTCTTTAGGTGACAGGAAGAGTTAATTTGTCTGTGTTTGAAATTTCTTATTCTTCAGTACAACATTGGGATAAAGGCAGCACCAAGGGAATATATCCAACCCTTTTTTTTCCAGCCTTTTGCTCAGGAATCTTAGAAGGTAAAAACCATTCATCAGCAAGATGAACCCTGACAATAAAATACAGAAGTTAGTCTGAGCATGCTGTGAGAGGTAAGTTATCTTACCAAGAGCAGGGAAAAAGAGGAAAAATGAAAGATACCTCTGCTGTAATCAGTAAAAGTGGCAGTCGTTCCTGATTTTCAGTAATTTGAATGTTTTCACAACAATCTCTATCATCTGAAATAATTCTTAAGGAAGGACTCTGCTCATGGGACAAAAATATTGACAGAAAATTATAGTTCTTACTTCAGATTCCAGTATAAAATTGGATGAAATTCCTGAAGAAATTTAACCAGGCCACATTTTTACAGAGGCAAAAATTTTAGTAATGATGGCTACATTTTATTTATTGTGAACATCCCATGGAAATTCTTTGGAAAAGGGAATCTCAGGGATTTTGTAGCTGCCAGGAGATGTCTGTTCAGAAACAATCCTCAGACTGTGAGAAGACCCACAGTTTTCTAGTGTTTTCTTTGATAAAAACTGGTTTAAACATGAAATCGTAATAATCTCACCCATCACTAGGGATTTATAGGAAGCGTTTCCCAGGTCCACAATGGAAGTGGGAGTTGCTGTGTCTTCAGCTGGCTTTGGCCCAAGGTTTTAGCCCCTGAGCTTGACTTCCACAAGTTCACATTAAGCAAAACTTGAATGGGACTACTGGGTCATGAAATCCTTTTGGGTTGGTAGTCAGCTTCATAGAGGTAAATGATGGAATAACAAGGACTTTGACAAGGTCTTTGCATTTCCACAGAAGAACTATCCAGTATTATTTTATAATTCTGGTTAGGTAAATAGGAATTTTCTGCATTATTTTTAATTGAATGGACTCATGCCAAAAACCTGGCTGTCAGAAATCCCTTTTTCTAATGAAAAGAAGCCCCAAATGCTGCTGGCAGCACCAGCTAAAAGAAAACCAGTTAAGCTCAGATTAAAATAATTTTCCATTCCAGGAAAATCTGAGAATTCAAAGGTTTACTTGTTGGGATTTTTTTTCTTATAGAAAGACTCCATAATTTTAAAATATATAAGCAATTATCCAACAGTGGGAGAAAAGGCAAGCTCTGATAAATCAAATGTTCTCTCAGTAATTTTGAAATTTAAGGTATTTATATAGATATTGATGGATTGATTTTACTGCAGTAATATATTATTATTTGATTATGATAGTCTAGTAATATCCAGGTCAATATTTAGAACATTTTAAAGGCCTAAATTCTTTTGCAATTTTAAGTCTGTACAATTTACAGTGTCAGATTTTTTACTTTCTTTCACCTTAGAGAAGCATCAGTGTCACTAAAGAAGATTTTTGAAATATTTTTAGGATGTAGGACTTAGGGCCATGTCTGTTTGTGTGAAATCAAGGGAAAACCCTTGGCTGATATAAATCTTTCTGAGTTTTAGTTTCTTGTTTATCATATACACAGCTTTGGGATTTTTTTCCACTACCAGTGACTTTTGGATTTTTGTTTTTTTGTCTTTGGTGGTTTTTGCTTTTTTTTTTTTAATTCTAAGTACAGTGTTCCCTTTAATCCTGGTCATCAATAACCTGTGATTTTATTCACAGAATAAAATAGGCAGACAACTGAAACTTGGGAAAATTCAGCCACATGACATGAAATGAATTTTTCTTTTTTTTTTTTTTTCTTTTTATGCCTTTCCCAGGCTTGGTATAGAACTGTGTAGTTATGTATTTATGTCTATACATTATATAACACTAGAAACTGCAATGTCAGAAAGACTCAGAAACTTTTGGCTCAGTGTAATCAGTTGAGTTTTGTAGTTTTGTTCAGAGCAGTTCAGGTTCTGCGTTAGCTGCAGTGGTGGAAAAAACATTATTGAATTCTCCTTTATCTGAGGAGTTTAATTCCACATCTTTTGATTATCGATCATGCTTTGCATTTGTATATTTCTAGGAGAATAAATGCAGCACAATGTCTCAGCCTTGACCTTCACTGGAATTAGGCAGTAGCATTAAACAGGTGATAAATCAGTTTAATCATTAGTGGATGTGGGGTTTCCCACCTAGATTTTCCCATTCCTGTACTAAATGCCAAGACTATGGATGTTTCTGAGATATCTAACTTCAGTTAATTACCTTAGGTTTGTTCATCGACAACCGAGGCAAACAAAATGAAGCCTTCCAAAAGTCCTGGGCTTATCAGAATGTTAAAATAGCTTTTAAATTACGATAGCAGATGAGAATTTATCTTCTGATCTTCGAAACCACTCATCATTTAGGAAGAAAAGAAAGCTCTAAGTGAGGGAAAACAGTTTATTTCTTCATCAAGGAGTTTAGATCCTCCAAAGGGCACAGCTCACATCAAGTAGAGCTTTTTAATTAAGCTCACTAAACAAATGCTAAATCTTTCTGTGCAAGTATTTATATTCAGCGAGCAGCACTCCTGCCTTTGTTAAACATTGATTAATGTCACAGGCATCTCACATGCAATATTTTAGGAAGATCATTAAGTCTGATTATTAAGTCTGGGAGCAGCACATAGAGCAGAAGGGTTTGGTGCAGTTTCCAGGCTTCTTCTGCAGGGACTTTTGTGGGAAATGCTGATTGTGGGGGGATGATCAGTGGGGTCTTTGCAGAACCACAACAGGGCCAAGAACCTAAACAGGTGTTCCTGCAGAGGAGCAAAGAAAGGGGACAGTGGAAAAAATGGAAACTCCTGACGTGTGGGATATAGTAGAAACGGGTGATCCCCCAGCCAGGAAATAATGTGCTTTGACTCCATGATTCAGGAGGCTGAACAAATGCTTTATTAAGCTATCCTCTATTGCACTAATACTATACTAAATTACATACTAAAGAGTTATTATACTAAAGAATACTAAAGAAAAGCCTGTGATTGTCTGGAGACAGTCAGGACACAGCTTTGACCCAATTGGCCAATCAATCCAAACAGCCCTCAGCAGAATCCAATTAACAAATCACTCTGGGTAAACAATCTCCATAACACATTCCACATGTGCCAAACAACAGGAGCAGCAAATAAAGATAAGAATTGTTTTCTCTTCTTCTCTGAGCTTCTCACTGCCTTTCCCTAGGAGAAATCCTTGGAAAACTTGTGCCTGCTGCTCTGTGTGAAGAGGGAGGGAGGCTGGAGATTCCCTACTTTTGATACCATCTGTAAATCTCCTTCCCTAGCCCAGGTTCTCTAGAGGATGCTCATGGTGGAGGTACCACGAAGCTCCAGGGCTGAGGGTCCAGGCTCTGGTGACAGCTCCTTCATCCTGCTGGGGGGGACCAGGCTGGTCCTGGTGGTTTTGGCTCCCTCCCTGTATTTTTTAAGGAAATACTGCCCCTGATAGATGAGTGGGATTACACCTGTTGTTTCACCTCTCTCTCCTTAACAGCCACTGCACAAGAATCTTGCTCTGGATATACAATTATATTATTGATCTTGAAAGTCCTGCCAGCACACTCCCCACAGTTGTTAAAGAAAAGATGGCACATTTTCCTGGGATTTTTATTTTCCCCCCAAAAAATATAACACATAAAAAGCTTAACCAGTTTTTCACAGCTGTATATTTCCTATTATATTCCTAATATTTCCTATTAACTTTAACCCACATTGCTTGATTTTTTAATTGCCTTTTCTTAATCACATCTCTTTGGCTGAGATTAACATTTGGCAGCAAAGTGACTTGGCAATAATTCTTTAGGAATTGTTTGCCCACACTCCCATAACATTCAAAAAGATCTGTTTGTTCTTGTTTGCCTGGCAAAGTATTGAGTTCAGACAAGGGAATTCTCTTATGTGTAAAGTAGGTGCAGGCTGGAATATAATCTTTCATGGACTGTGCTAAAAACAATATAAGTAAAATAACAAAATAAAATAAATGTCTTCATTTAGATTAAAGTCTTGCCTGTTATTTTTCTCTCTTCTTGGTGTTCTATTAATGGAATTTGTTCTCACATGCTCTAGACATTTAAAATCTTTTGTGCATTCCAGCTACGTCAAAACAAAATTAAATACAATCAAAACCTGTCAATCCTTGTTGTTTACTACCTCCGCTTCCTTTTCTTTCATAAATAATTTTTTGGTCATCAATATGCAGATCTGAATTTTAAAAGCAGCAATCCTAAATCCCATCTTGTTTCACCTCCTGTCTTGGGCAGGGACATCTTCCACTGTCCCAGGTTGCTCCAAGCCCCATCCAACCTGGCCTTGGACACTTCCAGGGATCCAGGGGCAGCCACAGCTGCTCTGGGCACCCTGTGCCAGGGCCTGCCCAGCCTCACAGGGAACAATTCCTTCCCAATATCCCACCTAACCCTGCCCTCTGACAGTGGGAAGCCATTCCCTGTGTTGTGTCACTCCATCCCTCATAAACAGTCTCTCTCCATGGCTCCTGTTTTCTTCTTCAGGCATTGGAAGGCCACAGTGAAGTCAACCCAAATCTTCTCCAGGCTGAGTAATCCCAATTCTACCAATCTTTCCTCCCAGCAGAGCTGCTCCATTCCTTTGAGCATCTTGGTGCCTCCTCTGGACTCGCTCCAGCAGTTGACACAATATTTCAATTAGGAAAGAACCTGCTTATTGAACACAAACAGAATTTATTTCACTTGTTTATTTTCACCCCTGGAGTTCGTTTCCACAGTTATCACCTCAAACCAATTCACTGGTTTGTTGGAGCATATGCTTCATCCTTAATCTTGTTTTCCTTCAAGGTAAACAAATTCAAATGAAGTGCTATGTGCAGATAAACTTTTAGATCCTTGCTATCCAGGAGGGATTGCCGGTCCTGGGTCTGTTTCCCTTCAAACTAAAAGTGCCAATTCTATCTGATTAGTGGTGGCAGATGGTCAAGATAAAGTTTACCATAAACACATTGACTCTGATTCTGCTTCCCAGCAGTGCTTCCTTGAGCCTGCTAGAAGAGATTTACATACTGATCAGAACTTTTAGCTTCTGTGCACACCTATTTAGTCCTTTTAACTTTCACACATGGTTTTAATTTCCCTTCTCCTTAACTATCAGGCTCACCACTGTTCAAACAAGTACTCGTATTTTTGTTGTGGTGCTAACAGCTGCAAGAACAGCCCATGTAAAATTTGTGAGGCAGGATGGGTTACTGCAGGTGCAGAACAAGTTCTATTCAAGGGTTGCTGTTCACCAGTGTTCACACAGCTCTAGCACCAGCACAGGCTCTGCTCCTCCAGCCCAGTTAGGGCCAGCATCATGGACCCAGGGCATTCATACCCAGCTGCTTGGTATTAAAAAACAGGACAAGAAGAAATGGCTTCAAGGTACACCAAGAGGTGGTTTAAATTGGATATCAGGAAAAAATCTTTATGGAAAGGGTTGTAAAGCACTGGAACAGCCTGTTTGGGGAAGTAGTGGAGTCACCATCCCTGGAAGTGTTCAAAAACATGTGGATATGGCACTTGAGGACATGGATTAGTGGTGAACATGGTGCTGGTTCTGGGTGGATGGTTGGGCTTGGTGATCTTAGAAGTCTTTTCCACCCCTAGTGATTCTGTGATTTTGTTGTCCAACCCTTGCTGGTGTCCTGGCCCTGAATTTGATGAGACCCAGACACTGAAAAGGTCTCAGAAAACCCTGTATGGATATTCTCCAAGACAGTGGAATGGGAATGGAGTTCTCTTTGCAGTATTTCACCGGTTTTCTACCTGGATCACTATCACTGTCCAGTGTCCTTCCCAAAACATATTAAAATTATTAAGCTCTGTAATAATTATTAACATAGCTCTGTATGTTTCTCTCCAGCACATCTGGTGCAGAGTTAAATTAATAAACCACACCCTGCCATGGACAAGGACACTTTCTACTATTCCAGGTTGCTCCAAGCCTCATCCAGC
The DNA here is from genome assembly GCA_013401095.1 of Passerina amoena. Taxonomy (NCBI): domain Eukaryota; kingdom Metazoa; phylum Chordata; class Aves; order Passeriformes; family Cardinalidae; genus Passerina; species Passerina amoena. Next base: position 141,442 of record WBNP01004546.1, read on the forward strand.
CTGTCCATAGAAACTTCCAGGGGTGTGGCAGCAGCATCCTGTCATCAGAGTCCAGCACCCTCTGGAGGGTTCATTAAACATTTCCCATGTGGAGATTAAGTGTTTCACTTTGTTTGGAGCTATTTGACACAAACCAAACCACACCTGTGAGGTTCCTGGGCCCCTCCATTGAGCTCAGGAGCAGCTCCCAGCCCTGGGGAGGGATCAGTCAGGGCAGAGCTGGTGCTCCAAGGAATCCCACCATGATTCCTCTACAGAGCCACCAAAGGTGCTCCAGTGGACAAAAGAGGCTTCCAAACTTTACCATGTTCATACTTCAGCTTTGCATTACCGAGCATTTGCAGAATTTGGTAAAGATGGGTTCACCAATCCAGGTTCTGGGGTCATTAACACAGCAGTTTTCTCTTTCTTAACAGGCTGGTAAAAAGAACTTCATAAAATTTAAGTGGCACAAAACCAGACAAATGAGAAAAGGGAACCCAAAGCACTGTAAGAAACACAGCTGTAATTTCAGTTCAGGTCTGACAGCTTGGTGACATCACTAAATCCACAGGTTCCTGGTTGCTTGTGGGAAAATATAAAGTAGGAAATTTTACAAGGAAAAATCCAAGAATTGAATTAGGGTAAATGTTTTCTATATGAAATAAAATGTTAAGAGAAGCTTAAGGAGTTTCTAAAATGGAAACTTGTAAATTATGAAGCTGTTTTCAACAATGTGCTATCTTCCTAACTCACCACTGACAGCAATTTTGTAATTACTGTTGGATGTACTTGAGGTATGGGAAGAGTTTACAATGCATTGCTATTAAAACTGAAGATTTTCCTGTGTAACAGACTGAAGTGGGATTAAAAACTCCAGCATTTGGACCAAAATTTCTCACTTATACAGCATAAACCCCATCAAACATGCAAACACTAATCTTGTTTTTGAACTTCAGGGTGATTAAATCACCAGAGGTGGAGAGAGGGATAATTCCCTGGTTGGAGGAGATTAAAACAGGAAGAGGAGAGGGCTGCAGGTGAACAAGATTATTCAAATGAAAGCAGCAGGAAGGAAGAAGCCAGACTGTGGAAGAAATAACTTTGGTTTTCAGTGAGAAGGGGTGACATGAATTCCTAGTCTGGGTTAAAAATCAGTGGTATTTGTCATTTTACAGTCATGGAATTTGAGGTATATTAGTGTAACCTTTCCCATTTTCCCTGCCTCTTCTCCATCAGTGCCCAGTATATTCAACCTTTTATTTAAATACTTTTTTCTTCCAGTTCACTCTGGTTTCTGTAGCTCTCATGTATGCTTGGGAATATGTGTCCTAGATATCAGAGGTTCACCTATTTGTGAAAAATAAATCAAGATTTCAGTCTCCAATGAAATTCTGTCTGATTTAACTCCACAAAAAGCTAATATAAAAGATTGCAGTTGAACCACAAATGAAAGGTGATGAATTTTGTTTAGGCAGTCTAAATATTAATGGGACTAAAATGAAGTTTTAAGTTCTATACATTAAAATTGTACCATTTGGCTTGTACCTAAATTTTGACTTGTAATGAGATTTTGATTGCAGTTACAGGCACACACATGGAAAACCCTGAGAATATAACAAAGAAATAAACCAATGTATTGCTCCACTCAAGGCTCTTCTAAGGGATTCTTGAAGAGTTTGCAATGCCCAGTCATTCATAGTTTGATAGATAATAAATCTTATATCAGAAATATTTCCCCCCTGAAGCCATGTTTGGGTCCATCTGGGTACCTGAACTCCTCTAACCAAATATTTTCACTTGCTAGTTATGACAAAAAAATACCTCTTTTTTTCTCTCTTGGTTGTTTAAACAAGAGTTCCACGTGGTGAGAGATTTGCATTTTATCCTTAATCAAAGCTACAGGAAGCAGTCAGCTTCACCTAATGAGAGGAAGGGAATGGGGATTTGAACAAGACTTAAAGTAGTGAATAGCATGAAAGATAAATGATTAGAAAAAAAACAAAGTAGGAATGATTCCTGGAAGAGGTGGGTTTAATGAATTATTGGAAAGAGGAGGGAGAGGGCATTTGGCAAAAAGACACAGAGTTGAATGTTCATTGTGCATTAACATTAACAGAATAATAGCACAGAAAGGCTTTAGAGATGTAATGAAGAAATACATAATCCCAGAGAGGAGATTAGACCTGAAATGTTCTTACCTGCAATGGATATGTGGGAAGTCTATTAAGTAATAAGGGTAGAAATGTAATGGCTCCAAAGTCCTCCCCTCTTTCATTAGCTCAGGAGCACAGAGTGGATTCCCATTTTATGGACCAGAAGTGACAGCGAGTGTGTAATGTATATTCCTCAGATTGTTTCGTGTGGGTTGGACATTGTTTCTTCTTGAACGCTAATAATACTTTTTACAAGGTGAGAATTTGTTCCCACCAATTTAACTTAATTCTGTCTGTTCAGGGACAGGAGGAGAAGCAATGAACATTTAATGAAGTTACAATCTACTGAAATTTTGAAATTCTTTAATTTGCAATATTTTCATTATTTTATAGATCATGTGGGTGAGAGGTGCCAGAAAAAGAATATGTCAAAGTATCACACATGCCATGCATGACTTCCAAACAGCACATGGCTGGGTTCATGCAGGTGGAATTGCATTTTTTTATTTCGTTAGCCAGAAAATATGGGAGTTTGAGTGCCTTTTTATTCTTCTCCCCCCAAAAAAACCTGTGTTCTTTTTTGGTGTGTAATCCCAAGCATTCTCTAGTATTCAGTGAGGAGAGGAAGAACAGGTAGATGAGAACTATTTTGACTTCAGTAAATTTATTTTTCCTGTCAAAAACCTATTAGAAGTAGATGGCAAACCAATACATCTTATGTCTTTTATGATCTTTTGGGATTCCTTGTGTCCTTATTTTTCTGTAAAACTTCATCCCATCCTTGTGCTTTCAATTTTATATTTATGCCCTTGACTGTACTTAACTAAATGTCATAAATTGTTGTGTAATAGTGAGTTTATTGCAGCTAAACTCAATGCTATAGATCCACTAAATCAGGCTTTTATATGTAGATGTGTTGTAATTTTCCAAGCATGTGTGTGTTTCTAAATTGCAGGTTCAGCATTATGCACAAGGTAATAGTTTTTATTTCATTCTCCTGTGCAAATGAGTGTTGTCAGTCAATCCAGGTTTAGATCCTTGTCATTGTTTTGCATTAATCAGTCACAAAGTTGTTAAATGGTGCCACAATAGAGTTAAATTACCTCAAACTAGCACTAACAATGGCTTTCCATTAGCATCCCATTTCCAGTTCCATTATTCCATTAATATTTAGATTTCTTTGGCAATGAAATATGCTTCCTGTGCTTATCATGCTAAAGTGTTACAGAAGATTTCACACTTTTTCTAAGGAAAAAAGAGTATATTTTATTGCCCCTGCTGTTACGAAGAGTTTGGTGTTGCTACTAATAATTCTCTGCAAAAGGAAAGTGATTTGGTAGCTGTAAACAGATGATGACAGAGAAGAAGCAGATATTTTTCTGACACCTGATGTAGAAATACCTCCAGAATCTCTGTGCAGTCAGGCTCAGGGTGAACTCCATAAAATTCCCACTAATCAAATACAGATGGGAAAACCCCTTTTTAAATTAAAGGGATGCTCTTGCTTACCTCAGAAAGTCATCTCATTGTAGAACAAAATCTATTCATGAGGAGAGATGTATTTTGGATTTAGGAGTGTTGTTGAGGTTTGGGATTTTTTTTTCCCCAGGTTCCCATATAATTTTCTCAGCAGTTACCAAAATGGGGGATTAAACCAAATTAATTTTTTGCTGTGCCACTTTATAAGACCAATCCTTGCTAGGAGAGAAGATCCTGTGTTGGGTTTTCAGCTGTGGCTGAAAAGGCACTGCCCAGTAGAGGAGATCCCAGCTCAGCATTTCTGAACTGCCCAGTATAAGAGATCCCAGCTCAGCATTTCTGAACTGGATCTTGCTGATCAGAAACTCTCAGAAGGACAGAGACCTTTGCCATTTGCAACATGATGGGCTGTGACATTCCTTCAGCTTAAGGTCAATGCCACAAGACAAAAAGGTGTTAAAAGCAGCATATCTTTAAAATCAGTTTTCATCATTAGATTTTTTCCTACCCCTCAGTCATGCAGAGCACACCAAGGGGGAAGCTGTCAATTAGATGACATTTAGACTAAGTAATAAATAGGTGTGGGGAGGAAAGAAAATTATGAAGACATTTGTCTCAAATGGGAAATTGCTAGTTTTTTAAACAGAAATTATATTGTGTGCCATAATGAAGTGGGGTTTCAAAATTTAGGCATTCAAATTTCTAGGTTCAGTTTCAGGACAGAGCCCAGTCAGTGGCAATAAAGAACATTTAGCTGTGTTGTGGGACATCCAGGTTTGAGCCCTGATTTTGCCCTAGTGTCACATTAGTGTTCTCAGCTGAGCTGCCTTCAGTCTTTGTTCCAAACTGTGTAAATAATTAATTACAGACAGAAGAAATGACACAGAGACTTGGATCTTAGTGTGAAGGTGGAAGTGTCAGGCTCCTAGAAATACAGAAAGTGGTTCTCATCTCTTCTGGCAAAGATTTTTATCTAATGAATAAGAACTTTCTGACAACTTGTACATTTTTAGAAGGACAAAGAAGCATTTCCTGTGCATATTTATGGACAAGTGATGTTTTTAATCTTGACAATAACAAGTAGATTTGCTTGAGGAAAGTTTATTTCCTGACACTTTCACTTACAGTTCTGTCTGTCATTAAAAATGATTTTTAGCAGTTTTTAGCTCAGGGTATATGTTCAAATAGTTCTGAAATCATCCATTTAATCAAAAGTTGGGAAAGGACAGTTGGTAGCTCTCAAAGCTCTCAAAGAATGAATTATAGACACCAAGTTTGTACCCTGAACTAATGTATCTCTTCCCTGCTGCTTTCTAAAGCTGGGCATAACTACAAACAATGAACCTGATTTGAGAAAGGCAGCGGAAACAGGAACCTTAGCAACAAATTTATTTCTGGCATTAATTTAGTATTTATCACAATATCCACTGGAAGCTAATTTTATTTTGCTTTATAGCATTTTTAATAGTTGTGAAGTGTTTTTCTTGCTCAGAAAGACAGGGAGATTTTATTTTCTATTGTTAGAAAATACCACTTTCCTGCATCATTACATTATAATGGAAAAGTAATTTGCTTCCTCAGTAAGTGGAGCAGTGCCTTCATTGATGGGAAGAGAAAAAAAAAAGTGAATTAAGGCTCAAAGGAAGTATCAATGCATTGCACGTTGCAAGGGGAAAATAATATTTGTTCCCTGACATTGTGCAGGGCGTAGGGAAAGCTAATTGCAGTGTGATTTTTGTGATAAGACAGCATGCTGAAAACTCCTGGAAAGAAGACTAATTTTGGGGCATTAAAATTCTGATGTTACTATTAAAAATGTCACTTTGAGGTTTAATGGCAAGATTTTTCAATTTCCTCATAGCACAGTGCTGTAGTGCTGTTGGATCCTTTGGTACCAATGATGGCATTACCTTAACACTGTGTAAATCACAACGTGACAGTGGCTGACAGCACATGATAACCAACAAGGATGGAAATTTATGGATTATTTCTCCCTGTTCTGCCTCAAATATTGCCAATTTTGACACCAGATGATGCAATGTCTGCCGAGATTTTCCTTTTCTGCTGTGTGAATTTTTCAAGTAACATTAAAATCTGTGTCAGGGTTTAGAGTGAAGTTGTATAATATGGGGTAGAAGCTCTCCTTAGTTTATTTAAGATAAAATCACAGACTGGTTTGATCTGGGAGAGACCTTAAAGCCCACCCTGTGCCACTCCCTGACATGGGCAGGGACAGCTTCCACTGTCCCAGGCTGCTCCAAGCCCTGTCCAACCTAACTTTGGACACTGCCAGGGATGCAGGGTCCAGCACAGCTTCTCTGGGCACCCTGTGCCAGGGCCTGCCCACCTTCACAGGGAACAATTCCTTCCCAAAATCCCACCTAGCCCTACTCACTGTCAATTTGAAACCATTCTACTTCATTTTCTCACCCCAAGCTATCAGTTTAGCATTAAATTATCTATAGAATAATATGGCAAATGTATAAGTGACATCCCACAATAGGCTATGCTGCTGCAATATTCCTGGGTATCTTGGTTTAAACCAACCCCCCTTCTCTTTAACAAATGTAATTTTACACAAAAATGCCCATAGGTCAGAGCCTGAATAGAAGCCTTCAATGGGAATGTTCCTTAGATTTAAAATGCAGAAAAACAAACCCAGTGGATTTTTTACAAACTCCAGTTATTCAGCAATGCTGTAATTAGTGTAGGGAACAAAGAGAATCACATCACCTTGGGGTTTATGATTTTAAGGAAGTGAAAAGTTATCCTGAAAAGCGTGGAAAACTTTGCATTTATGGCAGGAAAAAACAATGAGCTTGGTTAGTTTTCAGAGAGGTTAAGAAAGAAAGAAGTTTTGATGAGAAACTTGAAATATCAAATTCTACATTAATTTGATATTTGAAATTCTTTTATTGTATCTTAAAATTTTAAAATGGGATAACATTGAATGATGGGTAAAGGCAAAAGCAAACAGAGAAGTCTTTTAGTGCTGCTGTGAGTGAGGAAGTTTTCTCCAAATTCAGTAGAGTCAATATTCTTACAGGGTGACTTAATCCTCGTTCACTGAGATAGAAGTCAGGCTGCGGTAGAAATCAAATAAATACAAAACAAACTTCCACTCCTAATTTTCCATACAATTTTGTATTTTCCATTAATATTTTTATTTGAAGATGTTCTTTATCTTCCATTTGTATTTGAAGGTGTTCTTTATCAGAGATGCATGTTAAAATTGATTATAAAAGTGTTACAATTTGTGTTTATCTTCTTTGTGGCATTCACATTCTCTGAAAAAGTTCCTTCACCCAGGATTTTTCTCCTGGGAAGCGGAGAAGATTCCAAGAAAAAGGAAAACAATTCTTATCTCATTTGCTTCTCCTGTGTTTTGCCTTGCCTGGAATGTGTTTGGAGATTGTTTACCCACAGGTGATTGTTTCATTGGATTCTGCTGTGAGTTGTTTTGACTCTTTGGCCAACCAGGGCCAAGCTGTGTTGGGACTCTGGAGAGAGTCACAAGTTTTCATTATTATCTTTTTAGCATTCAGTAAGTATCCTTTCTGTATTCTTTAGTATAGTATAGTGTTCTTTAATATAGTATAGTATTATAGAGTAATAAATTAGCCTTCTGAGAACACGGCGTCAGATTCATCATTCCTGCCTAAATTGGGACATTCCCAGCAAATACAATACTTCTTATCCCAGAGATTCAAAATTCCTCCATCCTGGTCTGACTCATCTTCATTTTCTTTCCAAATCTCATGTGTTGGCTGAGACAATAAACGGGTGCTCAGCATCCAATGACTCCCGGTCACTCCTATCTGCTTAGGAATTGTGGTTGTGACATTCAAATTGCCCCCCAAAATTGCCATCATCACCTGGTCTTTGGAAATGCTGTTGGTACAAGTACATAAACCTAAGGCATTGAATAAACTGAGACCAAACATGACCAAGAAGGGTCTTGAGTCCTTGCAAAATCAGTGCACAGGCTTGTTATAACAATGGCCAGGCTGAATTTACTGAGCTACAGGGCTGGATAGAATCCAGACCTTCTTAATTTAACTGTTAGGCAGGGTTCTGTCAAAAAAAAAAAAAAAACCATTGAATATTTGCATGATTAAAACCAGATAAATTGAATTCCTTGCTAAGTGTCAGTAGAAAGTATTTTTTATTAGGATTATTTAAAGCATAATCTGGCCACTCTTTAGTTAAATCATGTCTTTTATGCACACATGGTGGTGGTTTCATTTCCCTCTTTCTGGCGGTGGAGCTGTGTGGGTGCCAAGTGTGGTTCAGCATAATTTGAAATCAAGGATTTGGGTGTCAATTAACATTTATAAACTTCAAACTAAGGACTTGGGTGTCAGTTAACATTTATAAACTTGAAACTAATGCCAATCTGTGACTCCAGACATTTGCTATCTCACTTTCCCTTGTTGCTGCTTGTTAAACACATTGAGGTTTCTGCAATTCCATGAGTCAGGATTCAATGCTGCCTTCTGGTCTCCCTGTACCAAACAGTGTCTTAATATCTTCCTTTTTTTTTTTTTTCATTATTGCCTTTTCTTTCTCTCTGTTTAGGAATATCTCCTAATGTATTTCCACTCTCTCTCCTAGAAATCTGTATGCTTGTGGAAGATAAAAACACAAATAATACTTATAAAGATTGTTAAGAATGGGATAGCTTTTCCACTGGGGAAAAAAAATCCAATTTTAATATGGTTTGGATGTAGCAGAAAGGACTGTGTATCTGCTGTCACTACAGATTTCTTTTTATATAGCTATGCACACACACATTCCACCAGCTTTTGAAGTGTCTACACTGAAATGGGTTGAAATGTTGCTCAATTTTATAAATATTTCATTTGTAACTATATTTTGCTGGCTTTAACTACCAGCTCTTATTTGTTTGCAACATGGAAATTTCTCAGTCAAGGTTTTCGTAATACAAATAGAGAGAAATCTTTAAATAGAGAGATCTGTAAAAATTCTCCTATACGGTATATTTCCAACTTCCACCAAAAATTTTGTAGGATTCTAATTTTTCCCATCCATTAAAAAATAACCCAGGGACAGTTTACTATAGGCTTTTATATGTTCTTGCTACAATGTGCAAATCACTGGGATGTTTCTGTGAATTTTACTCAATTTAACTCTCTTCTGGTTTTCCAAATCCATCCTGATAGAAAGTGTTCCCAGGGACTGGAATATCAGTTTTTTCTGGTTTGAACAGGTCACACTCTGACTATGGGAAATGGACTGTTCCCATTGTTCCCTGCCATTTTCCGTAGGCTTTTATGGCCATTTGCATAACCCAGTTCTTTATTCTGCAAAAAAATTTCTTTCTCCTAAAGTCTCCTAAATCTTAGTGAATATAAGTTCCCAAAATAATGAGTTTCCTTAGTCTTTTATTCTTAAAATAATTTTAATATGCTATATTGCATTGAAAGAACATTATGTAAAGAGAGCAACATTAGTTAAAAGTAAAAAATTCTTCAAAGATTGGAGTGGGGAAATACTGAGACTTTTTTAATGATTCAGAGAGGTATTGGTAGGGCTTGTACTTACAGATAATCCTTAAATGTCTATGAGAAAAGGCCATAATTAATATTAATTTATTAATTTCAGCCTAGGTCATTCAAGGGCCTGCTTTCCATGCAGCCTCATTTGTGACACTGGACAGCTGTTTTAAACATCAGTTTATCTTCTCACTTTATCTTCCTCGTGTGGATGAGGAAGACAAGTATGTCCTTTGTAGGAACAAATACTGAGACATTTGAGCCTACTTCCTACCAATCTGAATGGAAAATAAAAATGGGTTTAAGGATCCAGAAAAATCTGTTGCATTTGGCTGGAAAAAAAAAGGATCAAAGACCAACATTATTGCTTTGGAGATATATATTTAATGCTTTAACAGATGCCATCAATCTGTTGCCTTTTAATGAGTTTCTCGCTGTGCTCCCCTGAATTAATTATCTCTTGTCATCAGTTTTATTCTTCTGGGCTGGATTTTCAAATAGAAAGAATATTTCTGTTTCAATGCATAATTATAAAATTGAGAGAGAACAATAACCCCAGGTTTTGAATTGGTGATAAACAGCCTTGAACTTGAAGCCATTTTTGTTTTTTTCATTTCATTTTGAAGGACTCAGCTCTCAGAAATCCTGAACAAAGTATTCACCCAGCAGAACAACAAGCACTGATGGCATTTTGCATATATAACACCTAACCTGTATCCCTCTCTCAACTCCGCAATCGTGATTATTATCTATAAGAAAAAAGATTTTTTATGTGGAAATTAAATGCTTCACCCTTTTTAGGGGAAAAAAGAGAAACAAAAAATGTTTCACAAGGAGGGTTCACTGGAAATAATCTGCTTAATGTGCTTTGGCATTGTGCTCTTTTAGCTGCAAGCTAGGGTACCACAGAATGTGTCCCAAAGGTTGGTGATGCCTTCAGATAGGATTCTTCAGTGTAGCTACTCAAGTTTATGATATTTTGAAAAGAGAAAAATATATCTAGAAAGGATGAGGGAGTAGTACTGAGTAGAATATAGCTCTTTTAATGTATTGCAAAATTCTGCTGCTCTTTCTGAAAGGCTCACAGAAACTTTTATGTTGGAAGTGACCTTTAAGATCATCAACTCCAAACATTAACCCTTTGTTTATGAATAGAGACCAGAGAAGAGAAAGAAAATTTGATTTTCCTACTGAGAAAATATTCAATATGCAAAAGATGAAATATCACAAGCAGAGATAATTTGCAAATGCTGCTGAGCAATTTACATTCAGCTTCATACATGTTCCTACTACCCCACTGTAGCAATCATGGGCTGCTGGGGAGAAAACTCAACATTTTATAGAATATCTGTAGACATCCCAGTGGTCTTAAAATAGATGAAACACTGTGTTCAACCATTAGCTGCTTTTCTCTTCACAAAATATGTACCCAGAGACTCAGCTCAGTCAAACACCAGACTCTCCTGATATTATCTGTCAATATTTTGTACTTTTGTGTCAGCTTGTAGAAAGGCAAATATCAAACAATCCTCCCCATGTCCTATTTAATTTCACTTGCTTTAAAAGAAGAAAAAAAGATAAAAAATAGAGCTGTTTACTTAAATGAAGAGTCTTAAAGTACCTCAGGAAACTGGTCATTAATGATGGTACCAAGTTAATACTTTTTAAAGGTTATCTGCTATTATTTGTGCAAGTTCATCTGAGAATTACATTTATATCTGAGAATTATGTTTAGTTGTGTGCAGAGAAGATTCCAAACACATGGAGACAATTGTTTGTGTAGGCAAAAACTGGAACACATTTAGGAAAAATATCTTGCTTAAAAAACAAAGCAGAATCTTCAGGAGCAAATGGAAAATAGAGGCTGTGGAATGGAAAGTGGGGAAAAGAGAGCCGAGGATGCCAAGCAGCAAGTGAATATTCAGAAGAATATGAGTAATAATTCTTTTATCTTCAGAAGAATATGAGTAATAATTCTTTTACCTCAGAGCTAAATCTGCAGTGAGCAGCCTTGGTGCTGCCATGTAACTGTTATTAACCTCATTTCTGGGTTGGCTTGGTCACTTGGTGACCTTACAATAAGAACTATTTAACTCATTCTTAAATTGGGAACTTCAATTATTTTTTTACTGCTACTGCATTTTGAAAGGAGCTGTCCAGCATGCATGACTTTTATCCACTTTTTAACCTATTTTTATCCACTTTATTATTTTTTTTTCCTCCACTGATTCACCAGCAGGACTGGTCACTTCTGTAGTGAGCTCTCTCCAGAAGAAAGATTGCCTTCTGCTGCTCCTACACATTCACTGGATGGAACCAAAGGGTACTTTTGACTCATGGACATGCCAGCTGTAAAAGTGATTATTCTCTTGAGCAAATGATGCTTCTCATGGTGAATGAGGCTGGATTAGCCAATTGTACAACAACTCACACACAATGTCCCCTCTTCTGCCTAGAAATGTAATGATATGCAGCAGCATAATGAGCTTACACTGAATTTTCAAACAGAATCCCTAATCATGAAAGCTCTTAAGTGCTCCTAATTGCAACTCTTCTTAAATGAGTGGTTTGTTGGCAAAAAGAGATTTGTGGAATTAGGCCAGCCTGATTCTGGATTCATTTCCTGTCTCAGAGAAGTGACACTTTAGGAAAACAAGTACGTTCTGAAAGCGTCACTGGGCAGCCTCGTGGCAGGAGGTGATGGAGGGTTGGTTGGTGACAAAATGCAGAGTTCCTCAGGAGGTCAGATTTGAAGTCCCTGGCTGAAAAACTTCTATTCCCTTAAAGTATCCAGGACTTCTCTATCATGGAGTCACAGAATCCCAGAGTGGTTTGGGTTGGAAGGGACCCTAAATCCCATCCAGTGGGGACACCCACTGTCCCCAGCAGGGACACCTTCCACTGCCCAGGTTGCTCCAAATCTCATCCAACCTGGCCTTGGACACTTCCAGGGATGGGAAATCCACAACATTTCCCATTTTTCAAATCTATGATCTTTTTAAATTCATATGAGACATGAGGAAGGTAAAAGAGATGTGGAAGGCAAAAGGACATGTGGATATTTGGAATGCAAAGATCTCTGGCTTATGAGCAGCTTTTCAGTGTAAAAACAGAGACCAGAGACAAAGCAGGGAATAAATGGCATTTACGTGGACATACTCTAACAGGAGAATGATGGAGAAAATATTGGATATCTGAGCCCTACCTCAGATCCCTGATAGATGGGTACTGGAAAGGACCTCTCAGCATCTTCATGAAATTCCAGAATCCCAGAATTAAGTGGGCTGGAAGGACCTTAAAACCCATCCAGTGCCACCCCCTGCCATGGACAGGAACACCTTCCACCAGATCAGGTTGCTCCTCCAGAGCCCATCTTGGAGGGGGTCAGACTCTGTGGCTGCTAAGAAGGGAAAAACCAAAATTATAATGGAAAAGAGTGACCTTGCCATAGGATTTTGGATGGGATAGGGTAAAAAATTTTATGGGATGTGCTAAGGAATGGTGGGAATGCAGAAAATATGAGCTATTTAGTGGACCAGCAAAAGGCAGTGAAAGAAGGGCTCAAACGTGGTGCAGAAGAAAGGAATGTGAGAAACTAGAAAGGAGGGAGGATAAAAAGGATAAGCAGAATGAGAAAAGGCTGCTGGTCAGGAAGCAGTTACAATTATTTTGCACTTCTACAGAAATGTAATTATAGAGGAGCGTGGCCATTCGTTTTTCTTTGTATTTTTAATGAACTCACACAACATATGCAAGCAACTGGTACATGTAATGAATGACTAACGTAGGAATGCTTGAGGAAGTGAGGGGAAAATTAGCTTAAGGAAATGAAACTTTTAATAATGGATTTTTTTTAAAGCTTCTGTATACTGATATTAAAAATAAATATTTCAAAAACTGTCACTAAGAAGTAATATGAAGGACCACTGAGTTGCTTATACTGTTTTTAATGCCACCAATGGTAATCCTGCTCACACATTAACAAAATATCATTGCTCATGATGAAAATCATCCCTGGAGTTGCATGGTCTTGTCAATGTGACTTATCACAAGATTTTGTGAAAGCTTCTTTTTGTTCTTCATGTAAGTAACGCTCACCACAGGATTTTCAGTCCTCTGAGATGTGAGAAAAATCAATGAACAAGAAGTCTTGAAGGCACAGCCTAAGTAAAACTAAAGATTAGAAAAACAAGTCAGAAATAGTTCAACATATACTGTATAGATCTTGGAAAAAATGGTATTGAAAAAAGAATCTTGTGACTTTGCTGCATCTGGTTAATGCCTTTTGCACAAAGAAAGCTGCTAAAACCAAATATAGCATTGAACACAATCAAGATTTTTTCTCATTTTTTAAAAGAATAGGAAAAGAAGATTCCTTCTCAGTAACTGATGGGTTACCACATCAGATCCTGCAGACCTCCCCCACGTTAACAGAACACTGTATATGCTTCCAAAATGCTGAAAGCTTCTTTAAAAGCCTTTCAAAGGTGGTAAAAACCCTTTATTAAGCTCCAGTCTAAATATATTAAAAACTTATTATTGTACCTGTTTAATTGTGGCAGCATTTTGCATATATATATTCTCCATCTATGATATTTCTCCTTAGAGGGGTTTATAGGGTAATCTTTGCTCCCAGTCTCACATTTCTGCTTGGAAGAACCTACAGATTAAGCCATCTACATCATTAATTTATAATTTAAATAACATTTTTTTAAATTAAATAATAATAAATAATAATAATAATAATAATTTTTAAAATTAAATAAAATAATCGATAATTTTCACCCGATCCCTGAAAATCAGTAACCAGATTAGGATTCATGCTATAGATTACTAATTTCTGCTTGTACAGAAGATCAGATTGTTCCTGTTTCTGTCAGGAATTGCCCTCCTGGTGTTTATTAGGGTCACACTTCCCCTGACAGAAGGAACTGCAACAAACTCCATCCTTGCCTGCCTTCTGCCAGCTCTGCACAGATTTATCTCTGGTTTTGCCTGCATTGCATCCCAGCTTCTCTATTTCCTTTGTCTGAAAATCCAGACTTTCTGGTGGATTTATAATTATAGTTTTATGTAAAAAAACCTCAAATCCTTAAATCCTTGCTGAAAAGCTGGTCAGCCTGTATGAAAGACAGGGAGGTGGGTGAGCATGAAAACATATTATAATAAATCAACATTTTACAGGATATTTTTTGGTGACAGTTTGCAAAACCAGATACAAATATGAGCCGTGCTCTCAAGACAAACACACATCTCAGAGCACAGAGAGGTGAATTTCTAGGCATGGTACACATCTGGTTTTTATTTCAGTTTAAAATCATCTGCATAGTTTAAAACATAGAAAATAATTAAGGGGATGCCACTTGCTAAAGGAAACCAATGATGCCATTGCATCATTTCCCTTTTCTTCCCCTCCAGAATGTTTGGAAGGTGAGTGAGGAAATGCTGGAGCTGCCAAAGCTGGCAGCCTGACAAAGGTGCTGCCATTTGTAATTTTATTAATGTTATTACTGTTAATTAATGTCATTAATGTAATTTTATCGTAATGTTATTTGTAATCACACATATTGTCCTTAGACCCTGACCACAGACAGGGACAAGGGACAGACAAAGGGACAACACAGCCAGACATACAATTTTTGTTGTCCCTTCACAGGGGACAAGAAGTGGACTGGAATTAATCAGTGAAACAAGAAACATAAAAGTTGTTATACATGAAACAACAAAGTGAAGCTTTGAGAAGAGATATGCTTGCCTGCATGTAGGATCAGTACTTAATGAATAACATAATTAATTATAATTTGGGTAATAATTCAGAGCTCTCTTCATCTGAAGGAGTGTTGAGGTGGCAGTTTCTGCTTCCTTCAACCATTGCATGAAAAGGAGGAGAGATCCTGGTCTGAATTCCACTGGCAATGCACCTCCTGTGGGAATATTCCTGCCATGGATATAACCAGTGACTACATAATAATATATTTCAGAAAGTGGACTAAATATCCGCTGTGCTTAGTCTAATAAAATAACCCATTAATGTCCAGCTATACCAATTTAATTTACTGTAATAGGGGGTTTTTCTACTCGAAATCCCCTGGCCATTATCTTTACTTGAGAGGGATCAATCTCAGTTAAGCAGTTAGCACTTAAGATAAAATGAGAATGGGATTAATGGGTTTATACTGTGTTATTTAAGAGCCATTGGCAAAAAAAATTACCCCCAGACTATGTGTATAATATGACATTTCTCCTTTGCTCCTGCACTCCCTCAATACCTTTAAAATAATAGCAATAAACATAAACCTGGCAAGAGCGAGTGGAGATTTGGAGCTGCCCAGGCCTTGCAGAGATGAGCTCGAGGTTTATCTGCTCCCTTGGCTGTTTTGCTTCAGAATTCCCCTTTGGAAGCACTCGGTACATCCACCCTTTCCTATCTTTTAGGGCACAATCTGGCAAAATGGTATCAGTTAAGAAACTGGTAAAAACTGGAGTGAGAGCTACAATGTAGATAAACAGCTCAGGGCAGCGTTCCCAGCCTGGCTGTGCTAACAGGATGTGGTTAATGCTCTTGCAGCACTTGGAATATGCAAAGCTGTAGGTAAAAGTGTCCAGGTATCACTGAGCTGAGATCATTTGTTAGATTTGGAGAAATGTTTAATTCATAGAAGCAGATCTTTTCCTTGCCCATGGGAAATAGATATCTTTATGGTCCCTTCCAGTTCAAATCAGTTTGTGAGTCCATGAAATTCACTGTTTCTTACAATGAGTAAACAATGAAAAGTTAGAAGTCTCTGTACTTGCATAAATCTAATGTTTTGATTGAGTTAATCCCATTATTCCTTTTTCCCATGCGCATAACATATAGTTCACAATATTCTGATTTTTTCATTATGACTCTGGAAGAGAAAAAAATGAGGTGCATAAAGCAAAGCTTGACAGAACTATGAGCAGACATTCAATCCTATATCTCAGCTGCAAAAATTCCAACTGAATGTGATCATAAAGCCAAACACAGGAATTCCCAGCTTACTATTAATGATGGGAATGGAAGCAAATAAATAACCTGCAATTTCCCGCCTTTCACACAGTGGTTGAAGGAGCTCTTCTGGCAGTTCAGCCCTTGCTTTGGACAGGCTTGGAGCAACCTGGGCTAGTGGAAGGTGTCACTCTGTGGGTTTTAAGGTCCCTCCCAACCCAAACCATTTGGGATTCTGTGCTGCATTTTCTCAGCCTTGATGTTACTCTTTATATCTACAGCCTCAGACTGTAGATATAAAGAGATTGGAAATACTAGATATTTTTGCTTTAAATTCTGCTTCTTGGTTTGCATTGGAAAGAAACTTCTTGTGTCTGTTTACCAGGCTCTGTGCAGATATATTCTATTACATTAATGCCTGCAAAGCCTTCACAAATGCATCTTCCAGAATTCTGACAGTCAAACAAGATACATGACCTGCTAATGGCTATCAGGATATACTGGGGTGAAGTAAATGCCTGAGGGGAGTAATCTATTGTTTTATCAAAGACAGATTAAAAAGCAGGACAGAATACATTTTCTCATAGCCTTAAGTACCCTTAAAACTGCTCAGAAACTTTAAGTTTCGTGCTTTTTCCATTAAAAGATTTTTTTTCTATGTTGCTTTTATTCACTGCTCCTTTATCCTTTGTGTGAGTTCCTCATCCTTCAGTTTTCCTCTCCCTCTGCTTTATCTTCAGAGTCTTTGAAAAGGCAGGAGTATTCTGCACACAGAGATCTGCATGCATATGTCAGCTATTCTTGTTTCCATCCAACAGTCTGAGCTATTCTCATCTCTTTTTAGGCTTTTCTCTCTTCCTGCATGGAATCAAAAATCAGAATGGTTTGGGTTGGAAGGGATTTGAAGGATCATCCTCATTCCAACCCTGCCATGGGCAGGGACACCTTCCACTGTCCCAGGTTGCTCCAAGCCCCATCCAGCCTGGCCTTGGACACTTCCAGGGATCCGGGGGCAGCCACAGCTTTTCTGGGCACAGATACTTAAAGATCTGTCAGTAGAGCTGTTACTTTTTCAATTCCATGAATAATTTGGCTGCTGGATGAATTTATCCTTAAAGAAGGGCAACATTTGGAGCTGTGTCCCCTCTTCAGTAAACCCTCAGGGATGGTTGACAAGACGGATGTATGTGATGGTGTTCACTGGGGTCTTAGGATGAGGGAAGAGAGGAGGATCTGACTCCATGTTTCAGAAGGCTTGATTTATTATTTTATGATATATATTATATTAAAACTATACTAAAAGAATAGAAGAAAGGATTTCATCAGAAGGCTAGCTAAGAATAGAAAAAGAAGGAATGATAACAAAAGCTTGTGTCTCAGACAGAGAGTCTGAGCCAGCTGACTGTGATTGGCCATTAATTAGAAACAACCACATGAGACCAATCCCAGATGCACCTGTTGCATTCCACAGCAGCTGATAACCATTGGTTACATTTTGTTCCTGAGGCCTCTCAGCTTCTCAGGAGGAAAAATCCTAAGGAAAGGATTTTTCATAAGACATGTCTGTGACAGATATGTCCCTGAATACACAGAATCATGAAATCACAGAAATTGAATACACAGAATTGTGGAATTACTGAGGCTGGAAAAGACCTCCAAGACCATCAAGGCCAAGATTCAGTGCTGCACTGGTGAAATGTGTGGCTGTACACAATGTTCCTCTAAGATTGGCCAGAGCCTGTGCTGCTTTCAGGGGCTGAAAAGGAAAGGGAAATGTTGCCACTGAGGTGCAGGAATATTGGTTAAGCTCAAACAGGAAATTGCAGTGCACACACATACCTCAGCAATTTATCATATCAGGGAAAACAGCAGAAAGCTTAAAAATGGTCCTTCAACCTCTCTTTCCTTTCCTGTTTCACAGGCCCCATGTGGTTCCAGATTTTTGTGATGTTACACCACAAATGCCTCCTCATCTGACACAAAAATCCACTGGCAGCTTTTTCCTCTCTCATTTTCTCCCCATCTCTTGCTTTATCCCTTTCTCTCTGTGTCTCTGTCTCTTTGTAATTAACAGACATGATATTAAAGCTGTGATGTGAGGTTTGTATGAAGTCCAGTGTGATGTGCTAATGATGACTGATTACTGTCTCACCAAGTCACAGTGTGTGGGACTTACTGAAAAATCTTTTTTTTTGATTACCAAAAAGGTTTTCTGACAATTTGAAGTATCACAACACAAACCAGGAGGAAAGCTGGATTATGATGCAGATGAGTCTGAAATATCATAGCTCAGAGTAAGGATTTGCCAGCTGAAATTTTTTAGGAACTCTGTTATTACAGACTCATCTTGGATGCAGAAGTCCCTGAAGTGCCCTTTGCCATCTGAATGAGACCATTTTCCTGAGCTGATGGCTTTGCTGGTCACAGCCAGGATGTAAAGCAGAGCTGTGCCTTTGAGAAAAAGAAATTCTTTATGTCTGTTTGGAGTTGTTAGTTCTTGGAGTGGGTTTTTTTGTTTGTTTGTTTGCTTGAGGGTTTTTTTCTATTTTACTTTAAGAAAATAAAATAGGAGAAAGTACCTAAAAAGAGTTAAAGCAGATAACCAATATTTTGGTTCTTGGTGAATGAATTGACTCTGTTAGATCTCATTATGGGGGAGACTTTGGGAAAAAGAAAATGAAGCCATTAAAGGAGCTGATTCTGATAATGTGTTGCTTTATGGGTGGCTGTATTATTCCTCTATTGCTTGGAGGTGTTTTTGAGGCAATGCTCCATTTCACAGTCTATTTTTAATGTAAAGAAAGGGAAGGACTCAGCTCCCAACAATCATTACTTCTTTTTATATTAGCTCACATTTCTGTTTGCAAAATATGCTGAATCCAAACAAATAAAAAAAGATGATACTTAAGTAAGGCTTTGCTCTATTTAAGCCAAGCTTATATGCTCTAACAGAGTTTAAATTTTTATGCTGCAGTTTATTGCAGTGGTGCCATTTGGGCTGTTAAAGTTATTTCAACATTTTCATTACCAAGACTGTTATCTGAAATTGCCAACTCAACCAAAAAAACCTTCACAGAAATACCCACTGTTTTGAGAGGCAGCAGTTTCTCTAATTTCATCCAGATCTATACTGTTTTTGCTAAAATAGAATCACACTCTAAGTATTCAGATATAAGATATAATCTAAGATATATAAAAAAAGGAATTTAGTAATTTCTGAATTTTATGCCTCTATTATTGAGCTTGTATGATGCTTTTTCTTTCTGTAGTGCAAATATCCATGGAATGGGTGAAGGCCATTCAAGGAATGCATACAAACCATAGGGCTTTTATTTATTTATCTATTTTATCTATTTTATTTATTTATTTGTCTATTTATTTAGGAAGTAATGGCACCCCTTAAAAGGAAGGTTTTGATAGATCACAACCATGTGTGTGCCATATGATTATAGGAAGGTGGGAGGCAGGGCTCTGGTATATATATTTGGGGGAATCTATATTCTCTTTTAGATTTCATACTGACTTTGGGTCAAATTGCCTTTTAGTCCTTTATTAGGAGAGAAAATTTGTTAGTATATGGAAAAAAATTTTATTAAGATATGGAAAATGTAGAATCTTCCTTTTCATACCACATTTCATTTGGATGGCCGGAGACACCATCCCTTCACTCACCATCACCCTCAGAGAAGGAAATGTGGCATAAGAGCTAGAAAGCTGCTGCAAAATACTAAAAAACAATTAAAAAAATAAAATAAAAATACAGGCAACCAGAACAGTCATGAATCCAAGTAGATGAGCTGTTGCATGACAGAGCAAATATTCAGCTTAAAAAGTTGAAGTGAAAGGCTTTGGCCCTTGAAGATGAAAGGACATGAATAAAATTCCCAGCTGAGGCAAAATCGTGATCAGGGGATAAGGGACTCCCTGGGGGACTCATAGCCTATGACGTGTCAAGCTGTTGGTAATTCAAAGATTTCATCAAGAATTTCAAAAAAATCAATGAAAAGTGAGTTGGAATATTCTCTACCAGTTTTAAACATATGATGACTGAGTTTGCCTCTTTTAAAATAGTTTAGCTACTATATAAAAGGTGAATTAAAGTAAGAAACACATCAAATTCCAGCTGACTCACAAACAGCAGTGGACTTAGACCAGATCTCATTATTTTCTTGGGTAAAATTAACATCTTAAACCCAGTGTCTCCAGTGTCTGTATCACATAGTTTCAATCTCTTTTTTTGACTATGTTTTTATTTTTTTCAATGGCCTGTTCTGTAGGATCTAATTTAAGGGCTTTGCAATAAAATCTACTGCTTAATTCATTGCAATGTCCAGATGCATCTGTTTGCATTAGCTGTGTCCTGGAAGACAGAAGGAATATGAGGAGCTGATAATCCATCTTTATTACAAATACCTGCAGCAAGTGACTGGAGCTATGCCAATATCTGCCTATGCAAACTGAAGTGCTGCTTAAGGTGCATTTAGTGCTCTTTTATTTCTGGCTGACAAAGACTGGAGCACAATTCAGGAAGTGTATTTTAGCCTCTGGATGAATCTGTGAATTACTGCAACAATAACCATGGGTCAGGGCAGGTTGGGAGTTTGATCCACATATGGGCCATTCACTACAGAGCTGGATTTGATTCTTACTGGGCCCTTCCAACTCAGAATATTCTGTGATTCTGGGAATAAAAGAGTCTTTTCCTTTGTCTTTAGGTAACCCTGATTATTTTTACTGCATATATCTAAGACATTTAATCACAGAAACATTAAATATCCTGCCAAGAATGAAAGGCTGATACTGTTAGTTTAGCCCTGAGTTACAAGCACCATGTTCCAGGCAGGCATTTGTACCTCCATGAGTCCTTTTTGAAATAAACACTCAGATACTTTTAAACACTTTTATTTAAGTTCATTGTCACCATCTCCTTTTAGTACATTCTAAATAACTTTAACTTCCTGGCAAATTATGCAACCAGAACTTTTAGGTTCACTGAACTAGGACTTAAATTCAAGTCAAGGAATAAATTTAAGCTTAAGAGACAGGGATACTGAAGCTTTGAGATTAAAGACATAACAAGACAGTACAAGTTTCATGAAAGAAATCAGAGATGAGACATAAGTCCACAATTATCAGATTTGAAGATCACAAAGAAAGCCTTGTGAGATCAAGACTCACTTGGGTTTTATTCCTTGTGACATAACAAAATTACTTATTATTTAATTTCTTTCAGCTACACAGGAGTCTGCAATAGGTCTGGGACTCCCTGAGGAGTCTGAGCAGGACACACCAGCGTGCTGATGTCATCTTGAATTTTATGCTGGAGACTACACTTGTGCATTCCTCTATTATATCCAGCTTGGTAATGCCATTTTTCATAGTGTTTACTTTCCTTTTTGAAGTCTGAAGTGATAGAAAAAGCTGCTGTTATACCAATGTTGCCAAAGAGATCTAAATTGTAACAAGACCTTAAAGTAAATTTTCACAGCAGAGAAGAGCAAATCCAATTTTATTGGATTTTTCTGCATGTTGACCTCAGAAACTTTCTCTATTATTGCAGTCCATTTAAATTCTCAAGGATAGTGTTTTACCAATAATTGATCATATAATTCCAGTGAAATTCTGTTCTCTTAAGTAAATCCCACACAAGTCAAGGCGAGAGGTTAATCCTGGGCAGATGAAAACATGCCAGAAACACAGAAAAACAGAATTATATCAAAAGTCAAAACAAGTGGAATGAATTGGCAATATCAGTAGGAGCAGCTATGCCAATTTTGTGTTTAAGACTCAAGCAACAACCATTTCATATTTCAGCATTTTACTAATACAGATTATGGAGGAAACACAGCTAACAGTATTTTTTGCAAACAATTCAGTGTATTGTCACATCATTACTATAATGTAATTTGAAATTTTGGTTTATATTAGCTGAAGTATATCAGAGAATCACACATCCCCTGGAATCACCTTAGGTCAATACAAAAGAATGACTGCTACACAAATATTTCTTTATCTCAATTTTTAAAGCATTCTGATAAAATAAATTATGCCCACCATTTAATTGAGCTAACTCAATCAAGTTTCATGGCCCTTATGTTCTTCTTTAAATTTTTTTATTTAGCTCTTGTTTTGCCCTTTTGGGGATGAAAAAAACCCTGTCATTTCGAATTTAATTTGCTTTTAACACCATAGTATTCAATATTGACAATAGCTCTGAGCCTTAAAACCATTATTATACTTTTCTCATTCTGTGGGAGATGATAGCTGAGCATTAAACAGAGCACTTTTCAAAGTTCTGATGGCAGTAGGAACGAATGCAGATTTAGTAGGAAAAGTCTCCTAGGTATTAAATTCTGCTGTGATACAATTTTGCTTTTCATTAATCCATCAATCAATCACACAAACAAACAATAATTCTATTTAATTAGAACACACATTTAATACAAAAGAAAAAATATAAAGATTCACAGAGGGCATTTATAACATTTCTGTGTTGCAAAACCTCAAACCTTTTAAGAATAAAAATCAATTTTTATTAGAGCTCCCTGCTTTTGATGTCTCACTGCAGAAAAAAATCAGAGCTCAGGAAACCACTTTGTCAAGCCCTGAGTTCAGCCTGGTGACAATTTCTGTCCATCGCAGATCAAACAGCACCAGAAACCCCACTAAAGGGTCAGAAAAAGTTTTAAAGGCAGCATCCTGCTGGAATGGCGTTCCCAGGGGACTCTGGAATGGTTTGGGAATGGCAGGGAGGAGGGACAGAGCAGAGCACCAGGAGGAAAAGCCAAGTGCAGGTGCTGAGGAAATGCTGTTTGTGCTTTTCCCTGTTTTACAGGCTCCTTCCTGCTTGCAGAGACCTGGTTCAGACCATTCCTTTTGAAGCCTGGGTTAGGAGCCAGATGGACTCAAAGTCCACACTGAAACTTTGTTATCTCTGTTTGCCTTGGCTGCATTTCTCTTGAATTAGCAGGCTTTAAATTAATCTAGAGCAAACTGGGGGTCGTGAAGTTCTGGGACCAAATTGGTGCTATTTTCTATTGATTAATTTTAATTGGTTTTACAAGGTACCACTGCCTGATTTTATCCTTCCTTCCGCCACTTCCTTCCTTCTGCCACTTCCTTCCTTCCTGTTTTGTTGGGTTTTTTTTGTTTGGTTGGGGTTTGTTTGTTTATTCTTCACATTTTCACATTCCCTGCAACATGGAGTAATTCCTGTCACAGGGCATGAATTTCTGATGGGATCAAACAAGGAAAGATGTGCCTAAACCCAGAGATTTTGGTTGTATTTTTCAGTCTTCAAAGAAAAGACTGGCTAAGAAAAATAAAGCAGTAAACTTAGAATCACTCTGTGTGAAATCCATTTCTCCTATGGAAAATATTTGTTTCTTTTGTTGTTTGGGTTTTTTTCTTAAGAAAGAAAAACTCACCCAGATGTTGAGGTCCTTTTTAGGTACCCTTTTAGTTTTAGTTCTTTTTAGACCAAACTGTTGCTTCCCAATTCCTATTTTGCCTTCAATAGCAGCAGTTTTCTTAAAGCATATCAGTACTGGCATGTCTTTGATTGGATTTTCTGGGTGTGAGTGTGTGAGACTGCTGTAAGGAGTGGATTACTGTGAAGTTTTTATTTAGAAAAAATCAGAAATTGAGTCTGAATTTATTTCTAAATATCATTAAATCATTGAGGATTGGCTTTAATTTGGATAAGTGCCTGTAGAAACATTTGGTGACATTTAAGCAATATACTCTGATAGAGCACTTTAAAGTTACTTTATTTAAAATAAATATCCCCATACCTTTTCAAAGGTGCTATCACCTCATTGCTATGTTTGAAAACCTGGCTGGTCACTGAGTCTGCCTGCCACTGAATCCACCTCAGCCATGGTTATTTGTTTCCTGTGAAGCTCTTATTTTACTATTTCAAAGGAATAACGAGAAAGAAAATGCTACAATAAGTAATACATTTATTAATCCATAGGCTCAAAACTACTGTCTGAACTTGGATTTAAAGCTTTTTCAACTACAATTGAATAAGGCTCTGATAGGATAAGACTGAAAGTAGAAGAAAGCAAGAAACTTTATGAGTTAAATATTTGCTACTGATGTTATTCAGGTGCTACATCCAGACACTTTTCTTGCTTATTCATTAATCATGATTAATTATTCTTAAAAAAAGTAAAATAGGGAGTATGAGTGTCCAGATGTTTATAAGCTCTCCAAGGGATTTTTAAATTCAGTCTCATCCAAGTGTTGAAGCAAGTCTAGATGATTTTGTTATGGTGTCCTCAGTGTTCATAAAATTGTTGAGGGTCACCTGGTTGGGACTTTTTGGGGAGCTCAGGAGACCACTGGAGACAAGTTTGTTGCTTGGTCCTTTCAGGGAAGCAGAGATAATTCATTATTGTCAGCTGAGCTGTGATTAATTTCTGCTGACTTTCAGGGATGCTCAATGCTTGCCCTAGCTAATGGATTGAAATATAATAATGAAATTATTTTAGCAGTCACTGTAGGAATGTTTCTACAAAGCCCTGGAGGAAAATCTGTGTGTCTCTGGTAACAAATTCAGTTCAGAGCATTTCTGAGCTTCCCAAACTCCAGGATCCACAGAGGGACACTGATGGGGGCTGTGCTTACTTTGGTGCTGACCTTATTAATGTTCAAAACGAACAAATGACAAACTCATGCTTAAATTAAGATTGATGGAATTTCCTGTCTCTGTTTCCTGTTCCAGCCATTTAGGTGGCCACTGCCCAGCACTGTGGAGGGGCTCAAAATACTCAGTAGGGTACTCACCAATGGGAAGGAATACAAGAGTATACCTTGAGAATACCTTGAGAATTCCTTCCTTGTATGCCTTGGAGCTACCAAGGAATACAATAGAAGAGGAGTCCAACACAAAATGACAGTGGTGCAGTGAGATCATTCATCCCAAAATTCCTGCATTTGGATGGTCCTGTGTTGGTTTATCTTGAATTAAAGGCAGGATGTCTTCATAATGCACCAAGTCCTGGTGCATTTAAAGGCCTGTGTGAGTTAATGTGGGTTTGGCTCTGCTTGCAGTACAACATTAGTAATTCAAAAACACTCAGTTCATTTATGGAGGCTGATTTTAACCTCAAGCCTTCAGACCTTTCATGGTTCAGTGTTGCATTAATTTGGACTCAATGATCTGTTTTCAGCCTTAATCATTCTCTGACAACTTGCTTGCCAGAGGAATAAAAAAGTCTTTATGTTCTGTTTTTCTTTCCTTCCAAACAGTGGAAAATCCTCCCACCATTATTTCCCCCAACACAGATTGTCTTCTAAATATTTGAAATATTCCATTCCCACTGTCTACGTTTCATTTGAGTCACTCAGCATGGATGGACTTGAGCTCCTGCAAGGGAGATCCCAGGGAGAAGTTATCAGTGCACTTTTAATTAGGCAGACTGCTAATTAGAAGCAGTCATGGATAGAATTTGCACCCTGGTAATGGATTACATCAATTAGAATGAAAGTGAAGCTATTTGTTTGCAACCACCATGTCTTAAAATTATTTTTAACAATCACTAATCTTCTCCTTATATCATGCACTGCATGGGCCCATCATCCAACATTTATTAATAAAATTAACATTTCAAACAATGGAGAAAAGCTCTGTGAGGATCTGGTAGAAGGAAAGAAAAAAATTAGGAATGCTTTAAAACCAAAAGTGCAATGAAAGCTCAACCCATCAGTCTGAGGGGATCCAACTCCCAGTGACTTCAGTGAAGGTTTCCAGAGAGGCAGGAAGGTTGTACCAGGAAAATAAGAATGTGGAAGAAAGCAGGACTGTTTTGTCCATGAACCATTTCACAGAAGCACAGAATGGTTTGGCTTTGAAGGGACCTTAAAAATAATCCAGCTCCGGCCTCTCTGAGTTGCTGTTCCACTACTTTTTGGGTGGTTTTCTGCAAATGTTTCTGTGTGTAGGGATTATAAAAGTGCATCTCAGAATTTTCCATCCTTGCAAAAAAGCTGCTATCAACACTTACAGCCAAAAAAATGTGCAAGTGTTTGAGTTGGATTTGAACTGGGAAGAATGTAAAATCACAGGTGCCTGAACTATGGATCGCAAATTAGAAAGATCATGTGTAGCAGAAAAAGAAACTTTCAGGCTGTCATTCTCATTTACAAAGTGCCACATATTTTTCACAAAGAACAGAAAATCTGTAAAAAAAATTCTGTGAAACTCATTGTTTCTTTTTTTTTTTTTTTTACTTTTGGGAACACAGAGTGAGAGAAAGATTATATCATGTTCTTTTGTTGTAACACTGCAAGTTCATCCTTCTATTGCAATTTTTTCTGAATTGTTACTGGAGACCAGCTTCCAGTGCTGATGATCAGCTTCATTAAAAATGTCTTTCAGAACAGGTTTTTATTAGGTATTCTGTTCAGTTGCTGCAAGTTATAAATGTGTCTACATTCCTAGTTCTGCCAGCCAATTATTATATATATTTTGTTCATATGCCTTTGAGGTCTAAGGAAAGATTTCTGGCAAGTTCTCTGAGCTTTTTCAAGTTTTACAAGGATAGGAGATGTGGATGCTAACAGACAGTAATTTTTTTTTTTTTCAGCTATTGATACTCTCCACTGAATTACTATAATTTCTTCAGTGCAAATGATGGATTTGTTCCTCTGAAAAAAATGCTGGAATGCTTGAATAGTGGAGTGAAGAGCTAGATTTTGTCTACATATATGGATAGAAGGCAAAGGTAAAGAAGCCTGAATATTGCCATCCTAATATTCCCAATTCAAAGTTACTGCCATTATTCAAAAGTAAAGGGTATGAAACTCCATTCCAGCTGAAGTAATCTTGTAATTTCATTCTTGATTTAGGAAATCCAGTGTCCAGAAGTGCCACTCTTTTGTGACAATACATAAAGACCCTACTTGCAGTAGACAAGGGCTAAATGAGACTTGAAATACTTTGACAGCATATTACCAGGATTTTTCTGTCATTCAACAGCAGGGGAAAAAGCCTTAAAGCAAATTTCATCCTTTTGTCCAAAAGGAAATTACAAAACACATTCTTCATCCTGCCATTTCTCAGCCTGTAGGATGAACACATCCAGCAGGACCACATGAGTTTTCTACAGTCAGGTTTGCATTTATTAAGTGACAGATTCCTTCAATTAGGAATTCATTGTGCTGGGCACTGCAGAAGGATACAACAGAAAGGTGTTCTATTCTCTTAAGAATCACATTGTATTGACCAGACTCAAGGAGGAGTTTCATTCCCTCTCTCTTCTTTGGTCCCTGATTTTTGCAGTTTCTCCCTGTTCCCTGCACATTCTTTCCATTCCTGAATAAAGATGAACAAAGAATTTGTGCTTATGGAATCACAGAATTTATTTCTGTCCAGTTGGCCTAAATATTTTTTCACTACATTTAGAGTGGTCAAGTATAAGTAAGTGTAATTCATCAGACCAGGGAAAATAGAGTCCACAATCACCACGTAACTTATTCCTTGCTAGTGACCCTCTCTGGTAAAGAACTGTGGACTCCTTTTTGTTTGTTTTTCTTAATGCCTCATTTGTACCTTTCTCATTCCAGATTTCCTTTTGTTCTGGTTATCTACATGTAGAAAAATTAATTCTTCTTCCTCCAGCAAATTTAGCTGAGTCTTAAAAATCATTTTAGCTATTCCCTAAATTTCCCATTTTCTGCAGTCATTTCTTTTGAGTTGTGGTTTCCAGACCTGTGACCATTATTGTTGTCCTTGGCTGTCTTTTCTCCAGACACTCCACAGTTGTTCAGCTGTGGATTTGTGCTGCTGAGTGGAAAAGAGCTGCTCCATGAGCACTCAGAATTCATCTTTATATTTCCAGTATGGTGTCTGTGTGTCTGTCTTTCCATGACCTGTTTGGATTGGGAATGATTAATTTCAGCTTGGATTGACAATGAACCCACAGAGACACCAAGAATAAACAAGGAAAAGATGCCCAAAGAAACCTGTATAAATCTGTTCCATGTCCTAATTTTTACTTTTATCCAATTTTTGAGCAAGGGCACATTGTAATGGAGTCATATAAATACTCCCATTACTCTAAGATCCCCTCCTTAAAAACTGGCTTCAGTCAGCTGCTCCCATTCTGCACTCATCATTTTTTTTTAAGTATCTTTAATCACAAATCAAGGATTATTTTCTCATGTTCATTGTCTCTTTTCACTGACTGCTGTCACTTGGATGTGCTTATGCTCCATTACTGGCTCCTGGGTTGTTTTATTTTTTTGCAAAGGAGATGAACAGGAGTACTAGAAATCCAACTGTGTTGGGGTAATTTTGTGATATTCTTAATATTGTGCCAAGGCCAAGAAACACCTTCAAAACAGTTTGTTTCTTTAATCTTCTAAAGAAGCATTTGGGGACTGTTAGACTGTGGAGAAGGGAGGAAATGTCTCAATTTTTATCCACCTAATTGGTTGGTGGGCAACATGAGTGACTGGCACTGAGATCTGGTGTCTTTTCATTCCCGCAGAATCATTAAAGCTGCAAAAAACCTCCAAGATTGCCAATTCCAAGCTTATTAAAAGCTGTTGACATTGAAGAAAACTTCTAAGAACTTTGGATGCCTTGTTGTGATCTCTAATAGTAAATGTTATATTCACATTTATATGAATTTCCCACCACTCCTGGATTATGTGAGAATTTCTGTAGCTTCAAAAAGTAGCTGCATTCCTCCCAGAAAATACTCTTTCCATTTCTTCAAAAACATTTCTTCAAAAGGAAAAAAACCCAGCTCTTTCTCTCCCAATCTTCACAGCTAATTGCCACATGTGTATAAATTCTGAGTCCAGAATCTTTCTCTCCAGTGTTGCTGTTAAACAGTAAATGCCTCAGCAGTGTCATTATGCACTGATTTTCTAATAGCTTTCTGCTAAACATTGGCAGTGTAAAACTAGAAAATTGCCATTAATCATTCTTAAAGTGCTAAGAATACATTAATAAATTAGTTCTGTTTGATTTTTAAAGGCTGTATTTACTCCTACAGGCAGAGAAGTGTCTAACAGAGGAACAAGAGCCAGTTCCATTTAATCCTGGGTTGCTCACATGATTACTGTAAGTTAGATGGTAATTTCTCATTTTAACAGCCTGCTTCCACCCCTGTCAGTGTCCTTCAGCTCTTACAGCTTGGGCTTTAGATCTGTGCTTGCATGGTGGTTTTAAATTCTGAAATTAAGTGACAGAAAATATATGAGGGTAAGACCCACCTGGATTGAACATTTTGCAGATATCTTGTATAATTTCAGTGTTTTGGCTTTACTTGAGAAATTGATTTAATATTCTTTGTTGTGATTTAATATTCTTTGTTTCAATTTTCATTCTGATTCAGGCCTAAATAGAGATGAGGATCAAGAATTCCTGTCTGCTCTGCTTCTGCTTTTTTTCTTATCCAGATGATGGAATGGTGAAGTCCCAAATTCTGGTTCATACCAATCAGATTTTACTCCAGTTCTGCTGTGAGAAGTTGATGTTGAATTCTGCAGCCCACTTGCCAGGCCATGTGTAGGTAAAGGACTGGGAAGAGCTTTACTCCACTTTTATTTTTGCTGGTAGGAATTACAGAGTGCTCCTGAACTCCTCCCACACCGGAGCAGCAGCAGTGTGTGACCCCAGAAGGGTCAGGAATTTGTTGCCACAGTCTGGGTAAGCTGTGCAGAATTACAGAGCCCTCCTGAGAAAATGCTCATGCCAAAGTGTTTGACAAGGCACTGTGGACAAAACTATTTCTAGACATTCAAAGACATGATAAAATGTGCATTGATTTAACTGGCAATTGTCTAGAATAGAAATGTCACAGTACAATAGTCCCAATTTAATGTACTTTTACATGTGCAGTACAGAGAGAACACTCCAGCCTGTGATAGATGGAACAATTTCATGCCTTATCAGGAGTGCCTGACTCATTGGTCTGAGCAGCTCCTTTGCATCAATCCCTGGGCTTGTTTCATGTGAACAGTGCAATTGGGAGGGTGCTCTGTTAGCTGGAATCCCACTGCTCTTCCTTTAATGCCAGGGCAAAAATACCTGACCTGACAGAGGAGGAAATGTGCAGCTCATGTGCTCAGGGTGGGCACAGATGTTGTTCCCTGGTCCCCACACTGGCACAGGCTGGGAGGGGAAATCTTTGATATGAGCAGCTGCTTTGGATGGTTTTATGGCTCCTAAACTGTCCTTCACTATGGATGTGGGCCCTGTCCCACCCTCTTCTCCTGGAAAACCAGGATTAGGGCCAGCCCCTTCCTGTTTTACATATAACCAGCTCCCAGTGATGATGCGTCACTCGTGGAGATCCAGGGGTTGTGATTTGAGGAGAAGGCTCAGAATGCATTTCTGAAGCATTTCCTGCTCTGTAACCACCCAGCAAAAGCTGCATGTGCAACTATCTCATCTCTCATTCCCATGATCCAAAGAATACATAGAAGAATAGCTTATGGGCATGTTTGATAATTTAATAATAATTACCTAATTTATTTTTTTTAATGACCCAAGAGCAAACCAGGATATGGCTGTCACCACTCCGAGTTTTTTGCTTTCTTTGTTCCTGCTCTGACTTTCCTCATTTGCTACCAGATTCTACAGGAAGAGGAGACACATTTCTGCTCCTTACAGTAAATGTCAGAAGGGTGCTGTGTAGAAGAGCAAATAGGTCAGATCCCTGGCAGTTTGACTGCTAATCAATACAGTAAGAGTTTGGAGGAATTTAATGAGTATTCTGTATTATTTTGTATGCACATGTTCAGTATGACTTTCAAAATCCTTCTTCCTTCCACCTGGAAGCTGTTAAAGTACAGGTCACCAGTGCTTTAATACTGATTTTATCCCAATTTGAAAAGTGATTCTGATGAATGATTTCATCATTGCTCTCATCATTAAACATAAGAAGTTTGATGTGGATAAGTTTTATTGAAGGATTTGGTATTTGAAAGAAGATCAGAGCTGGCTGGACACATAACCCATAATTAGAGATAAGTTCCAATACAATTCATGGGAAGGGGGAAGGCTTTAACAGCTCAAGGAAATTAATTTATCAAAAAATGCTCCTGGTCAGAGTAGGTGAGGTAGGATTCATCTTTCATCTCCTGCAGTCCTTTTCCTGCATTGTTTCCATTTATAACAGAGACAGAAATCTTAAGAAAATAAAAAACAGTATTCAACATCACATTCCAAATTTATCAAAGCTAAAAACATAAAGCTAGTTCTGGAGTTTAATTTGATGACTGAATTTACAAATTTGTTTTACAACAGCAAAACTTGGTGTTTCAGGTATTCTGGTGATTGAGTTTCCACATCTGTAATTTCTTGTTTTCATTCAGAAAGAATAAATTTTTTTGTGCATAACCTGATCCTTCCTCGTCTCTTATCAGCTGGAAAAGGTCTCTGCTCAAAACTGAAACCCATTATGTTAGTACTTTCAGCATTCCCTCTTTCTTTTCTCTTCCTTGTGCATAGGGATGTGGTCTGATATTTGTCTGGGAGCTGCAGTGTGCTGTAAAAGGAAGATTTCATGGGCTCCTGGATAATTCAGCCTGGAAAGGGCCTCGGGAGATCCTGTCCAACCTTGTGCTCACAGCTCTGGGGTCACCCCAGGCTGCTCAGGGCTGGGAAACCTGTGAGGATGGAGGTGGCACCACGTCCCTGGGCAGCCCCTTCCACTGGGACACTGTCTGCATGGGAAAAATCACAGCCCCTTCCACTGGGACACTGTCTGCATGGGGAAAATCACATCCCCTTCCACTGGGACACTGTCTGCATGGGGAATATCACATCCCCTTCCACTGGGACACTGTCTGCATGGGGAAAATCACAGCCCCTTCCACTGGGACACTGTCTGCATGGGGAAAATCACTTTGTCACTGGCACTCACCCCAGCCATGCTCACAGCAAATACAGCACCAAATCATTATCATCATTATTAATGACTTTCACCTTAGTGAGTGGCAAGCAACAGAATGAAAGCTGCCAGCAATGGAAATCTGAAATACCTGAGAAATTACTGACTAATATCAAGGTAAACCCAAGGGAAAACATAATACAGGTGACAGCTCATAGTGTTTCTG
The DNA here is from genome assembly GCA_013401095.1 of Passerina amoena. Taxonomy (NCBI): domain Eukaryota; kingdom Metazoa; phylum Chordata; class Aves; order Passeriformes; family Cardinalidae; genus Passerina; species Passerina amoena. The sequence continues at coordinate 173,622 of WBNP01004546.1, forward strand.
CAAAGTGAATTGAGTCACATTCTTCAAATCCCAGACCAGTGAAGTGCTACTAAGGGAAGGAAAAAAATCCTTGCTGCTATGATCAGTGTAAGGTGAAAATGAGAAACATAAATACAGAATAAACAGCAGGTGTGAGAAGAGAAATCATGCAAGATGAAGACAGGGAGAGAAGAAAAGAGGCAAATCTCATTAGTAATTCATTTGGTTTTAAATAATTACATTGAGGTTGAAACAGGCTTGGAGCAACTTGGTCTAGTGGAAGGTGTCCCTGCCCATGGCAGGGGTGGAACAGGATGGACTTTAAGGTCTCTTCCAATCCAAACTATTCTGAGATTTGAAAATTCTATGAAATAAAAGAAAAACAATTGATCTCCCATTCAAAAATGCTATTTCTAAGTGCATCTCTGGTTTTGATTTGAAAATATGCAGCAAGTTACAATTGTCTGGAATGCTTCTCATAGGTCCTGCTGCTCTGATGGTTTATTAAAGATTACAGGGAAGAAAAATTTTTTTTATTTAATTTCAAGGAATACCTATGCTGATCCTGCTGTTATCTAATGCACCATTACATGGCCTCCTCTATCAGATTTCTTTTCTGCAGAAGGAAAGGAGTGGGAGCATAATTTAGTCCAAAACTGCTAAGTCTACCTTCAGACTTCAGGGTAAATTTCCTTTCAGTACTTGTGATGATAAAGAAAAATGCTGTAATGCTTCATTTAACAGCAATAAAGCATAAAATTGTAAATATATAAAATATAAAATCTAAAGTATAAATGGATAGATGTGAATAAACTTGGTATAGGGAAATAACAGTGTGTTAGGAGTACAAACAGGATTCAAAACATGCAAGTTTTACACTGGACATTCTTAGCAGGGCACTGGACAGAAGATTTGGTTAAAACTGAACTTCCATTTTTTGCTGAAGTGTCTCTGAGAAAATCCCCAATATTGGAATGTCCAAAGAGGGTCCTGGGAGGTCTGCAACAGGAATTCACCCATATAAATCTGTTTTCTAATTAGTCTCCATGCAAAATAAAAGCTCCCAGAGGTGGCAAAGGCTAGGTGATCCAAATTTTCCTAATGCAGAGAGTGAATCCCTCTAGTGAACCCTTTCAGAGAACTTCCACAGGGCTGTGAGGACAAAAATGTGGCAAGATGGGTTCAGCTGGAGAAAAACAGCTCTGCCAGCTCATGAGGTAGGCTCTGAACCAGTATTAGTGCTCACAGAAGTGCTCTTGAAATCATATAATGAATAATTATATGGAAATATCAGCTTTAGGGGGAGTTCAGCAAGCAGGTATTATGAGAAAAATTAGGGAAAGAATAAGAGAACAAGAGAGAAGTTATCATTGTACCACTGTGTAAAACCACAGGGGAATAAAAGAGGTAAAAATAATGAATGTAGAACAGGAACAAATATGGCTTCAAGAATAAAATTTAATCTATTTGAGTCTGCAAATGCATACATTAAATAAACTGAGATTCTTCTGCTTGGGAAAGCTATGAAGGAAACTATGGGGAAGACATTAGCAAAATCTCCAACAGAAAGTGAGCCGGGATCTATTTCTCAGTGTTCCTTGGAATACAAGAAATAGAAATCTTACAGTGAAACCACAGCATACGAGTTCTAGAACCAATAAAAAGGAAATAACCTGTGAATATATTTTGGATTTCCTTGTCATAGATGCCTTGAATACCAACAGTGTACTGAGGGAAATACGGCAATTAGAGAAACCTATATGAGGAGGGTTCACTAAAGATTATTTAACACAATGGCTATTGCTCATCTATTATTATTATTATTATTATTATTATTATTATTATTATTATTATTATTATTATTTAGTAATATATAAATAAACTCTTATAATTAATAATCTAATGATAATATCAATAACATTAATAATTATTATTAAATTTATTGATAGCA
>WBNP01004546.1:175561-217933 GCA_013401095.1 Passerina amoena
TTAATGATAGTATTGATTAATCATTATGTCATTATGTTATTTAGAATATTATGATATAGAATAGAGAATATAGAATATTACTATAATTCTTATTTATAATATATTAATTATGCTTATTGCATTAATATAATCATATTATAATATATAAATGAACTATTATAATAATCTAATAATAATAAATATTTTATTAACAGTATTGATATTATTTATTATAATATTGATTACTTATAATATTATATTATATGGAATATTATAATAATATACATTTTTATAATGATTATTATTGTTTTATAAGATAATATATTAGTTATATTAATTATACAAATAGAATTCTAATGATAATATAACATATCATTGAACTAATGCAATTAGTAATCTAATAATAATAATACAATTATTATTTAGAGTATTGATGTTATTAATTATAATATTGATTAATTATGCTATTATGCTATATTGAAGAAGTAGTAGTAGTAGTAGTAGTGGTGGTGGTAGTAGTAGTAGTAGTAGTAGTAGTATCTTCGTTTGGAATGTTGCTCTGGCCATTATATTCCAGCATTCTGGTGTCAGTTTTCTCTATAAATATATAGATGTGCAATAAATAAACCAACCTTTGTGATCAGAGAGTCCTTTAAGCTCCTGTACAGGACACTCTAAATACATTTTTTTGAAGAGTTCTCCAAACCCAATAAAACCTCATATTATTTGTTATATTCTTACATATTTTTAGAGAGCCTTTTGTGCTCCAAATAACACATTTTCATTGTCATCTCTAGTCCCTTTTTTTTTTTTTTTTTTGACAAATCTTTGCACTTCCTCTTCCTCAACAGGACGGGGTAGAAATAAGATGGAAAAGTCCATGGGTTGACATGAAAAAAGGGAGACTGGGGGAAGGACTGGGGTACTGGGATAAAGACTTGCATCAAAATAAATTTAGGCCTATTTAAATAAATAAATAAACTAATTAATTAATTAATTAATTTAAGACTGAAAAGGACAGGAACCCAGCTATGCCCACACAGGAGATATCTCAGGATGCTGAGAGCTTTTCACAACCAAATTCTTACATTTCTCTCCAGCATTGTTTTCCCTTTTTGCCAATGTCCTTTTGAAGTGCAGCATTTTCTGACTCTAAATTACACTTTTTGAAGCGTGATGAATAGGCTGTTACAGAAGTTCTGTACCATGTAAATCCTTAATATCGGGCAAACGTACCAAAATGTCACTTATAAAGTTAATTAAATGTTAATTATAATTGGCAACGACACAAACTGCCTTACTAGAAGAAAAAAAAAAAAAACTTTTATTTTTTAATGATGAGGAAAATAAGCAGAATTTTAGTTCACCCTCTTCATTCCAGTTCAGAAGAAGCAGCATGTCATGGCCATTTATTGGAAAATCAAATAGCAAAATGACTACATACTCTGGAAGCTTCTCTTTCAAAATGTGATGTCTGCACTGCTAAATAATATATTAATTTATATATTAATATATGGTATATATATTTATTTGTTTGTTTGTTTATGGTTTCCTGTATATTCCACTGGAAATTAACACCCAGAAGAAAGAATTTCAGTTGTCAGCTCTGTTGATAATGAATTTTTAATTTCTTGCATAGCTAGACCAGATTTAAATGAAATAATTTTCTTTTGGTCTTGATTCTTTGATATACAAAGGATTGCTGCCTGATTGCTGGATCAAAACTGGTACAGAAATTAGAAATCTAAATTTAATTTTGGTCTGTAGCCCTAACCCTGCAGCCATCCAGGCTTCAGACCAAGACCCTGTTGATTCTATTTACATACACAGGTACAGGAATGGACAGGGAACAAAATCAGGTCAAGGACTGGCAAATTAATTTTCTCTTCTTGAATAAGAAACACACTGAAGAGGTAATAGATATTATAAACAAATATAGTTTATGGCTTCAAGGATTTCTGCCTTTTTCCCCCCAATATAATTAACAGTCTTTAGATTATCACTGCTTTTTTCTTTGTTTAACAATATCTCCCCATGCATTGATTTGTAATGCATCAATCAATTGTAATTATTTACATCTTGTAGGAAAAATGTCAATAGCCAAATTAGTAATAAATGTTTTATGACATTCATTGGCCACATTTGATGACAAAAATAGGTAGATTGAGTTCTACACTGAAACACAAACCATCAAATTCATTCAAGAAGTGTCCAAGGCCATGTTGGACAGGGCAGTTTTCAGTAGTTAATTCCAATTTTAAGCAGTTAATCCAAATTTTTAAGGAGTTAGTTCCAATTTTTGCAACTTGAGTTGCAATTCTGTGAGAGCAGGATGTGTAAGGACTCTACCCACCACCCCTGTGATAAGAAGGGTTGTTTTTTGCTAAAAGGAATTCAGATTTTGTAGATTTTTCTAGTGCTGTGGAGTCCAGAGTTGATTTTATGCAGTGCTGAAGTTCAACCAGGTAATGTCTCACTGAGTGTACATTGAAAATTGGAGGATTTTTTGGGTTCTAGACACTTCCAGCCATTGTGTTAGACTCTCTATAGCTATGGTAACATTTTTAATGATATTATCAGCTTTGTGATTTCACCCAGCCTGTTTCATATGCTAGAAATCAGGTATGTAAATTTACATTTTGTAACTTTCCTTTTCTGCTGTTGAATTTTCTTTCTGAAACAAGACATTTTTCAAGATAGATTTTTGAGAGGGTTTAAATGCTCTTTTTTTTGTTTTGATTTCAAGCAATTTAAAAATATTTTAATCTGGAGGTTACCATAAGTCAATATTCACTTCCAGCTCATGTGAAAGTTTCCCAACGAGTGTGCCTAGAGCAGACTGACATTTCATGAGTGATGATTGTCTGGTTTATTTGGGCATTTTTATGCTGCTGACACATGTCAAATAAAATCAGAGGTTCTTCTATCTTTACAGCTATTCTTGGAAAAAAACAGAAACAAAAAACCCACCTCCCAGATTTCCTAGTTACAGTTTTCCATCTATATATTTTGTAGCTGCATTCTGCACTATTTTTGACAGTATAAGATTTCATGTTTTTAAATTTGAGTATTTTCTGGAGTCCAGTGCTGCAATTACAGTGTCATCTAAAACTGGGTGGCCTCTTGAATGTTAAAACTTAACTTTAGGTTATGAATTCCCTCTGATTTCTTTAAGTAATTTCCAATAAAATTAACATGGCTTCTTGCAAAGATAAGACCAGCAGCATTTGCTCTTTGAGTGTGGTTTATTATTGGAAATTAATGAATATCTCTATTGTTGTCTCCCCCAGACAATTCCATGGTATTATTAAAATGCAATATCAGCTGTTTCACTGTTGTGTTTTCTTGTAATTCTACTGAAGAAGAAATATATTAGCTCCTCTATTTTTCTTTATTTCGTTGTACTTTTTGTAAATTACTCTGTTGTTCTTCTGAGAAAACTTTTAATCCAGAAACAAGTTCAATAACAAATCTTACCTCTGTTTTTTCAAGCACTGCTGAATTTGCAACACTGTAAAAGTATAAAGCTTATTATTTAGTGCAGAGAGAGGTGATGCTTTGTGTTCCTTTCTTTTTATTTTACTGGAAATGAAAATTCAGGTGAGTGTGAACTTTATCATATTTCTGAACTCACTGGTTTATGAATCAAAGGGGCACCTTAATTTTACAGTATTGCACTGAATCAGCTCTGAAAAAAAGAAAAAGCAGGACCAGCCCCTGCAAAGGAACATTTGGATTCTTGCACCTTGACTTCCACAGAACTCCTGAATGCCTGCACAGGAAGGAGCAGGAATTAATTACCCTCTAATAATGCAGGCAGAGGCTTGAGATGCTTTGAACAACAATTCCAAATACTCCAAAAGAGCCCTCCAGTTCCCTGGAAATGAGAATCATATAGAGATGTTTATGCTCCTTTGGCAAACAATCTGTCACTTGTGAGGATCAAGCTGATTTTCCTTCATCATTAGGTCTGTGTGGCAATTGCTTTAAGCACAAAGGCTGCTCTGCCAAGGAGGATGAGGAGGGGTGAGGTGAAGAAGGGTAGAAAGTTGCTCATGAGGTAAGAGAGTCAATTCTGATAGAGGCAAAAAGTTTATATCTATTTATATTTTTAAAGCTATGTCTGGAAAGCCTGGTCCCACCCTGCTTTTCATGTCCCTCTACTATGGGACACCACAGTCACATCCCAGCCACCCTTTTTTCCTAAAACAGCACTTTGATTTATCAGTTCTGCATTTAGCCCTTTACAAAAACACTTTGCTCACGTGCTGCATTTAAAAAAAAGGCAAAATGATAATTTGCACCTGATGTTTTCAATTTCTAATGCACCACTTCTTCCCTTGGGCTTAATTTTGGTAGGGAAACCTTGCCCAAACCTTCAGGGAGAACACCCAGGCCTAATTATTTTTGCCAACTGAAGCAAGTTTTTCATATCTGCCTTAATAAGGAAATTATGAAGAACTAGTTAATGGTTTTAAAATCTGTAGAAAAGCATCTCTTGAATGAACTGACAGAATTTGTATAAATTTTTCCTCTCTCTAATACATACCTCTACAGCAATTGAAGGTGATGAGATTGTGGCTGTTATTTTTTTTTAAGGACCCGGGTTCTCTTTATAGTGGTCTGTGAAAATTGCTATGGATGACATGGATGAGAATCCCAGTTTTTCACTTCTCTTTGCAGATGTGTTGTCTACTAACCCTGCTGTATTTTGTATTATAATGGCTCTGAAATTGGTTGTCTTGGGAGGTGCCTCTTTTAGGATACATTGCACCAACATGGAATTAATTTGGTGGTAAAACAGAAGGATTAATAAGCATGAAAAACATGGAGTCTTAATTACCAGAGAGAACTTTCTTTTACTGGCTTCATTTCCAAGTGCACAACTTCTGTTTAACAGCAGAAGAAAAAACACTGATGTAAAATAATAACATATGACATTCATATTGTCATTCTGGAATTCAGTGTACATTGAAATTTTCAAAAGTCAGTGGCCTTTCAGTGTGAGAGCACATCTGCTGAAATAACTTCAGAGCAACACAGAGCAGAACATGACTAATGTTAGGGCTCTCTGGAAATTATATGCTTTAGAGTGAAATTAATTAGGATTGTCTTCATTGGTCCCTGGCTCTTCACATATTTAGGTACAACAGTGTGTAAAGTGATACTCCCACTTAGCAGCTATTTCTCCTTAGTGCCTTTCTCCCTCTTCTTCTGGGGAGGATCCAGAGGGGAGGAATGCATAATTGTTATTTTTATAGCCAGGAATTCTCTCCTTCCTCTCCTCCTCCTCATCCACCTGCTGCAGGGCTGCTGGAAGGAACTTTCAAGCACCATTTCCTCAGTGTCCTTCCTTCTTTTTTTCCTTCCTTCTTTTCTCAACAAAAGCTTTGCTACCATTGCAGTGTTTCTCCCAGTGTTGGGGTTTTTTAAAAACTTGTAAAAGAATTATTACATTTCTTACTTGTAATGTAATGTTGATTACATGATGCTTCTTTCCAAACCAAATGTTTTTCTCTAGCAGGTTGTGTGCAAACTTTGCAGATCTGTTTTCCAGGCAAAACAGAAGAACTTTTTATTAATTTTTGGTTTTAATTTATTTTTCTTGGGGGGGTAAAAAGTTTTAAATTAACCACCAAACAGAAAAGCCCATAGGAGCTAAGCATAAATTACTAATCTACTGGTTTCTAAAAATTGCATTTTGTAGGCAATTTGTTGAGAGGCCTTTGAGAATTTTGTTATTTATAAGAATGTTACAGTTCATTTATATTTTATGCAGACATAAAAAAATATCTTATTCCCAATTGTCAAAAAGGAAAAAAAAAACCATAAACCAAACAACTCACCCACTCCCACTCCTCTAGGCAACTTATGGTAATAGTATCTTGTGAATTCCTTAATTTTAATAAAAATCTATTGAAAACTTCTTGGATTGCCACCTTATTGAAAGATTATGGCAGTTTGATAATTTTTCTGGAAGAGAGAGTTTGTTTCATTACTGTATGTTGGGTTTGCATTCATTGTTTTGGTGGTTTTTATATTTTGGTTGATAACATAGGCTGCCACCAGAATTCTGCACTTTCAGCTTTGCTCCCAATATCTAATACTTCTCATGTTTATATATATATATGTACCAGGAGCTTTTTAAAGGCTTTTTAAAGGAGCTTTTTAAAATAGAATAATATGTAATAATAATAGGATAAACAGTCTTTAAAACCTCTCTGCTGATGGTTTTAAGGCCTTTGATACTTGTAGATCCTAAGGCAGGGCCCTGAGCTCACTGGGGTGGATTAAATCCCCTCCCAGCTGTCCCTGTGCTGATTTGCATTTGTGCCAGGGCTCACCACCCTGAAATAAAATACATCCCTCCAAGTACTGAATTAGCCAAAGAAATGAATATAACAGAAGACCACTTGGACCTGTGGTCAGCTGCAGGTTAACAGAGAGAAAGTCTGCCCTTCCATTTCAGAAGAGATCCTATTTTTAGTTTTGTACTTCTTCAAAAAAGAAGATTCTTTCTTCCATTAAGCACTTATCACTTCAGAAAGCATTCCAAAATTATCTGTATAAATGATAGAACAAAAAGTCTGCAGGTCATCAGGGAGGGGTCCATCAAGTAGTCCGAGTATGAAATATTGTTCTGCCTCTAAATGCCAAAGGATTGCCTTCCATGCAAGGTAAACAGAGACAAAATCAGGGAAAACAGGATTTTTCTAGAACTTGTAAAACACACAAATTATTAGAAATTTGGGGAAATATCAGCAGGCTAAGGTAGGAATTGTATGGTCCCATAACTCCAGCTGGAGGCTACCAGAAATCCCTCGAGGGTGAGCAGAGCTAATGTAGGTCTTGGCTTTCAGTCCCAATAAAGACTTGATTGGAGTTTAGTTTGCCTGTTTGCCCTGTAGGTCAGATATTCCACCAGCTGATTTCTCCTTTTCACTCCTTTGTTATGTAAGAGATGAAATTTATCTCAGGGGCACAAAAATAAATCCCAGCATGGCTGATCTGCAGTGACACGGTGGCAGGGTTGCCAATGGGAGTTAAAAAAATTAATCTCCTTCTGTGTCAGTTTGAACACAGCAATGGATATCACAGCTCCAAATAATCCCGTTTTTTCAGCTGATGAGTCTTTCCTGAATGAGATCAATCAGATACGAGCTCTGTTCACATAAAACACTACACTGACTTGGATTCTGGTTTTGATGATGGACTTCTTTTATTTACTTTTATAAAAGACCTTTAGAACACTTCAGAAGATTTGTAAAATCTTCCAGTTCCATTAATTTTGTGCTTATGTGTTTAATGTAAACATATAATGTTGGCTAATTTACAAAGGGAAATTTCAACATTGTCTTGACTTCAGAAGGAAACTTTGAAACCAGCTGTTTGAAATAGGAAAGATGGTAAAAACCTATGAAAGTATTTTAAACTACATTATTGCAGTCATTGAGTGAAAGTATGAGTTAAATTTGATGGCACATCTTTCTAAGTCCATTAAAGGATTTAAGCCCAATGGGGCATTTTATAATTTTTATTTTTATTAAAACAGAAACAGAAAAGAAACTAAAGTAAAACCAAAACCAAACATTAAAAATAAATAAATAAATAAATAAATATAAAAATCACTCTTTTTGGTCCAGATAAAGGAGATTATTCAATTTTCCTGCAGGTCTACTTTAGCTCTGGCAGAGAACTGCCTCCTGCTTGATGCCCATGTGTGACTCGGTGTCACATTTGTACTCCAGGTCGTGCTGGCACTGTAGCAAAAACATCAATCATGTGTTTCCACCCTGGGGTCTCAGACACACTTGATATTCACCCTCAGGAATGTTACACTCAGACTCTGTCCTTCCAATGGATGCACAAATCAGGACTTTCTGAAATGACCTGACACAAGGAAAGAGAATAAAATCAGGGTTGGGTTTCGGAGTCCTTTACTCGGCATTGGTGGAATTCCTGCTGTTCCAAAAGTGTGTGTGTGCTTAATGGAAACAGGAAAGCAAGGCAGTTTCTTAAATTAGCTGCTGGGAAACAGGAATTCAGCAGGAAATAAAATGCAAGTTAATTTGGTCTTAGGAATAATTGAAATCATGGCATGCAGAGCTCAGAGCAGCCCAAAACTCATCCTGGCTGTCTGTAAGCATTGATAGAACCAACAACCATTTCTCATTTCATATCCATCACCCCACACATCATTTCTTTTCAAATCAAACCATATTTATTTAGGGAATATTCTTCTTCCAGAGACTGCATCATGGCTACTGTGCTGCATAAATATCTAAGGGAAACATCTTTGAATCTCTTAGTAGAAATATTTCAGGGAAAGAACTGGGTGTTTTGCTGTCCTGAAGCAGAGAGGCAGCAGCTTTGGTTTATTAACTCTGTGTTAAGCTCCTTTTCATTTATTTACTGTAAATTTCACAGACTCACAGATGCATTTAGGTTGGAGAAGCCCTCTGAGGTCATCAACTCCAATCTTCCCCCAGCACTGCCCAGGCCACCCCTAGCCCATGTCCCCAGGTGCCACATTCACAGGGTTCTTAAGTCCCCCCAGGGATGGGGACTCCACTATTTGTTCCAAAAAGTCTCTGATATTAAAATGTTAAAAGTAATTTTTATCTATTCAAAAGTAGATTTTCTCTCCAAGTTCTTATAGCACACTTGAATTTCCTTGAAAATTTTTCATCCAATGTTATCTGACAATCTGAATTGGAGATCTGATGCTTTCCTATTCGTATGGATTGAATAAATATTTGTGTTTTAAAAAAATAATCATAAATTACAGTGTACACAATATTAAACCAAACTATAATCTTTAGCAAAAATTGGCTACTACAGAGTAAAAAAGAAATCATTCAATTTGAGATTGCAAAGGGTAGAAGCTGATATTTTAGAAGGAATTTTTTCTCTGGAGAAAAATTACTTGTGACAATGATTCAACATAGAAAACTGAAATGCATTTGAAAAACTCGTTTAAACTGAAATTATGAAGACAAGACTTTCAGAGATAAATCCTCATTCTTTAGAGAATGAGCTTAAATATGATATTTTCTCCACAAATCTCTTTTTACAAGTGTGATATTAAAGTCTGAGTGGGTATTCTAGTCTATTAACTTGCAATAGTTATGTGAACTTTGTCATTACATACTGCTGGTCATGACATGATTGTTCCATGAACACTTTCTAAATATTTACCAAGTTTACAGCTGTTATTTTTTCAGGGTTATTTTAGGGAGGAAAAATTAAAAAAAAAAAAAAAAAAGAAAGGAGAGCTCTGACATTAATACATGAGCATTTAAAACAGGCAAGGCCTTCTGAGAGTGCCTGTCATGGCTCTGCTCATTGTCCCCAACCCTAAGAATGGAAGGGCATGATAGAAATCCCAGGGAGGAGGCTCTGGAGAGGAAAAAAATCTGTTCTGCTCAGATCAAGTTCAAAAGATGGTAAGAATGGACAAAAATTACTGATGTATTAATGTCAGGAAAAAATTGGTTCTTCTAAATGTAATTTTGTTTGTAAAGCAATTTTTACTGGAATCACACTCAAAATAGTAGTGAAGGTATTTTTGAATTACTGAATGAATTGCTCAGCTCATTGCAGGTGACACCAGGCTGTGCCTGAAGGGTGGGAATGAATCCAGTGGAATGCTGCAATAGGAAAAGGGGTAATGGTCTGAAACTAAAAGAGAGTCAGTTAAGACTGGATATAAGGAAAAGGCTCTGTGTAATGGGGTTGTTAAAACTTTGGAAGAGGTTTTTCCAGAGAAGCTATGGCTGTCCCATCCCTGGAACCATTCAATGTAGGTTGGACAGGGCTCTGAGCACCCAGTCTGGTGGAAGATTTTCCTATTCACTGAAGGAGGGCAGGAATGAGACCTTTAAAGGCCCCTTACAACCCAAACTATTTTGTGATTCTCTGATATCTTTTTAACAAGGTTATCTTGGCACTGCCATAAGAACTCTATTTAAGAGAACAGTATAAAATGAAATTTTCCATTTGATTTGACACTGATTTTTTTTGTCACCTTACACTCTTCCCTCATCTAAAACAGATCCTTTACCTTCCTTCTAATTTCCCCTCTTGACCTGTACATTAAGTACAATTTTACAATTTCCATTCTTGACCTGTACAATTTTAAAAGAGACAGAGAAACTCAGTTTCAAACACAACTGGATGGCAAGCTATTGCCAAAGGAAAATTTACAGGAAAGCAAATTCACTTTTAAACTGTTTAACTATTATTTCTGAATGGAAATACATGGCAAACATACCAGGATTTTCCTGAATCAAGCACAGGAATTTCATAAATCCAGGAGTAAATTAATGTACTTTACTGTAGGACTGATATCTTCTGGTTTGAGACTTGGGAGCAGCCATGGAAAAAGTCCTGATGTTTGGAAGTCCTTGGTCAGATTCCTGAGTTTTTCTTGGACTTGGATCTGGAAGAATCCAGATCCATGAGATAAAGTGACCAACATCAGAACATAGGTCCCAGTGTTTTGACAGTCTTATGGAAGACCTCAAAACTCTGGAAATATCAAGTTTTTGCTCACAGGAGATCTGCTCTGAAATTATGACTTGAGAAGGAATTATTTAAGATTAAACCAATAAAAAGGCCCAGGTTTTTCTTTTGCCTTGAACTAATTTTATTTTATAAGTCCTAAATAACATTTCAAAATGTGGAATGATGTGTTTCAACCAAGCCTGTCTTCTCATGTCTTCTGAAAACAGCTACAGAAAAAACCCCAAACTTGTGGGACCTGAGCTGATTGCACAGACATCAATAAAACTTTGTAGGTGTCTTAAATGGCAACAGATTTTAGATCTGCAGATCTGCAAAGTGGCAAATGCCATAAATTCCTTGAGATCTCTTATTGGAACAGATCACAGGGATGGAACTTTGAGAGAAGCACTGTAGTGCAATTTTTTTCAAAGGCTGAATATGTTTTCTAACAAAGTAATTAATGTCCTTGAAAAGAAGAAGCTCTAACCCCCCATTTATATTCAGTCAATTACCTCAGGCAATATATTGTGTGAACACTGGAGATAAACATTGTTCCTCACTTACAGGAACCTGGACTTCCTCTTTTAAAATGGTTTTACAGATGCTGTTTGCGTGATCTCAGAACCTTTAGGTGCACTTTTAAGCCCAAAAAAAAGGACTTGGTTTTATTTTTGTATTTGCCAAATAAACCCCTCTAGGAAAAGCTGCAGACTTACCCTCTCTCTTCCTGTAGTGCTGTTAACTAAAGAGGAAAACCAGGTACAAGGAGGGGAATTTTCTGTCCTTGGGAGAGAGTGAGAAGGAAATCTGCATAAGCTCTATCACCAGTTGGACTTGTTGTGACAGTTCCTGATAATTAATGTCTTTGCAGAACAGGGATCAACAGGCTGTAAACTTCAGAGATAATCACATCTGTGTGAATTTCAATTTCTAGGGGAGCAGTTGATTAATTAATGCTCCTAATAGGCATGAGCAGCTTAGTGAAAGAACAGAGTTTATATTTATAAACAACTTTTTTGTCAGAAAGACTCAGTCCTGCTCATGGACCATATCAGCACCTACAAACTGTAGCCAACACTGATGGAGAGAAACTCTTTTCTAGTTCAATTCTCTAAAGTGTGCTTTTATTGTTTATTTCTCTAACTGCTTTTTCCAACTGCATTTAATTAGCATTGGAAATTAATCACTTTGGAGCTTAAATACTTATAAGCCAATATGGTTCAGTGGGAATTATTTTTTTGTCACAGTAGATAATTGAGCACAACCTTAAAAATAAATTGATGTGTTCCTTTAGTTGTGTTTTGCACTGATTTGCTGATTGAAATGACAGATGGGCACAGGCCTCAGTTTAGACAGTGGAATTGGTCAACCTGTGAAGCTCAGAGAACTTCTAGGACATTTGGGGCAATGCCAACGCTTTCCAGCCCTCACCCAAGTAATAGCAAACTAGTTTATCTGCCTTTATTAACACTGAATCTTACCCCATTCCTTCAGATAATGTGCTTTATAACTCACTGATTTCATTTATCTATTTATTTATTTATCAATCCCCATCTCTGGCAGCGTCCAAGGCCAGGTTGGAGGGGTCCTGGAGCACCCTGGGATAGTGGAAGGTGTCCCTGCCCATGGCAGAGGTGGAATGAGGTGAGATTTAAGGTCCTTTTCAACTCAGACCATTCTATAATTCTGTGGGTTTTAATAGTGCTTCTGAGTCTAATCTTTAAACTTCTCAGCTCTTATAGCTGGGTGAAAAGGAATCAGCCTAATTTTAGGAAATTTTTTTTCAACACTTACAAAGGAAAAAGGTCCACTGTGTCCTCCCTAAAATGCAGCAGAGTTGCATAATATCTCCTTTTCCCTTTTTTACCGACAGCTTCTTCAAGCTACTAATCTAAGAGCTGGTATTTTTAATTTTCCTATTTACTGCATGTGCCACTGTGTTGTACCATTTGAAGAGCTTGAATCCTGTGCTTTCATAATGCTGCAACCATTGTTTTAATCACAATTCAGGGGTTTAGATATTTTTCTTAAGGAAGTGGAATTTTCCTTCAGGAACAGTTGAACAAAAGCTGGATATTTTGTATCTAATTCAGGACATATTTGGCACATCCCATTTACTTTAGAAAGATTATTTCCATGGAGACTGAAAATGTACTGGTTCCTTGAGGAGGAAGACAAAAAACATCATTTGTAAATCAAAATCTTCTGCAAATGTAAACAGAAACCATCTCTTATGTTTATTGAGCAAAAAACCAATTAGAGAGTTTCAACTAATCTCCTCAGGAGCCCAGTCCTTTGGAAAAATGCTTTTCTTTTAAGTGTCTAAAGTGGTCAATAACAGTTGGATACACTTTTTGGAGACTCACTTGATGCACAACCCTTGCTCCCAATCCTGTGCTAAGCTGGATGTGTTGCTCTGTGATTTCCTTTGTACAATTGCTCATCACCCCGTGAAAGAGTATTAAATAAAAAAGAAGATTTTTAATGCATCAGAGCCTGCTAATCAGAGCTGCTTTATTACATTTTGGTGGAGTAAGTGTGCTAATGAGTGCATAATGTGTTTGCACTGCAATGTGATTTCGCTGCAGCTTGTTTGAAAGCCTAATTGTGCCCAGCTGCCTGGGTTTGTGTGATGGACATGATGAGCATCAGCTGATACTCAGCATCTCCCTGCTAATGCAGGGTCCAGGAGGGACTTGGGCTGGATTGTTTACTCCAATTTAGCTCCCACAAAAGAGACTGTGCCATCAGCAGTTGCTGTAACACCTAATGAATTGCTGCTGGGATTTTACTTTGTGTGCCAATTAAGCGCTGGATGAGCCTGAGCCAGCATCAAGTTTGTGAAACATTTGTTATGCAGAGTAAAGAAGGTGTGTTATTTATTGTATTCCATGTTTGTGGGGCTTCTCTTGTGTAGGGAATTCAAACATGCTTGGAAATTTTGAGGTATTCATGATCCATCAGGATGCTGAAGGGAAACTGAGAGGCACTGGAAATGGATATTTAAATTTATGCAACAGAATCTAAAACTAGGTGTAGATATCCTAAGATCAGACACCTTTGGTGTTGGAAGCATGAATTTCCAAAGCCTGGAAAACTCCAGACTTCATGCCAAGGACTAAGCCTCTTGTTGAACTGAGTCACCAGAGTTAGTCTGAAGATACCCTGTGTCATGTGAAAACACAGTGAAAATAAATCAGTAGTTAATTTTTCTTTACTATTATGTGATTTACAAAAGATGAGGAATTCTTGCCTAGCCCAATGCCCTCAAAGGGACAGACTCCTGCAGTGCATGTCAGGTTAGCTCTGGACACACATTAGGATACAGACACCTGCAGACAGGTTCAAACTCTTGGGTTTGAGCATTGGTTCAACCTCTTTTCTCCAAGAACCAGATCCACCTGCCTGCTGAAGCACAGCTTCTCCCAGAGGTGTAACTTAATCATCAAATAAGGATTAGCAACAATTCAGAGCCGTGAAAATGACCATAAAGAAATGCAAGTGTAAAACAAGCTAGATAAGCATCAGTCTGTGCTATAATATAAATATATATATATATATTTATTAGGCTGTGCTTCTAAAACTTTTGCTAGAGAAATAATAGGGGCTGGAACTAAATGATCTTTAATGTTCCCTTTCCAGCCCAAATCATTCTGGGATTCTAGGGTTGATAATTGCTCAGAAACATTGGATTGGTACAGAGCTACCTGAAAGTGCAGCCCACAAACGTTAAAGGAGAGGATAATCATTGTGCATTCAGCTGTTCATTTGACCTGGTACAACTTTGAGGCAACAGATGGAAACTGAAAAGTTTCAGTGCTGATAAAGTATTAGGCAGAACTGCTGCTGTCAGGACATCATTAGACAAGACCTTGATAACAGCTGCCCGTCTCCAGCTGACTGAATTATTCTGGTTCAGAGCTCATTCCAACTGTGGACAAATTTTGCACTTTCTCTAACATCTTTGGGAGGAGACCACAGTGTAGGACACACCTCTGAAGCAACCAGTAATTGGATTTAAAGATGAGACAAGCAAAGAGATTTGGTGAGCTATGCCATGAGCAAAGCCATCGCTTGGTTATGTTGGCAAGTTAATGTCTAAAGTCAGAATTATTGAACAAAACAGCTCCTTGGAGGGGTGGAATCAGCAGAGCTGGGGGCCAGTGGAGCTGTTTGGATGTTTGTACTTGAGCTAAAAGTGCTGTGAGAGATGATCAAGCCACCAGCCAGGGCCTGACACCTTTACAGGTGGAATGTGGGTGGCCCAGACCAGAGTTCTGTGGCTCTGCTCTAAACTGGGGCAGGTATGCAGGCCCATGCTTGGAGTGTTGTGCATGTGTTTATGTGCAGCATGGAATGTAAGCTGCTGCCTTGCTATACAATTTTTAGATATTTGTCACTGGCTGACGCAGTCTGTTCTTGCTGCCACCCACCCCAAGGACTTCCTGATGGAAGCTCTGAAGGGATTTTGTGAGAACAGAAATGATTCCTGTTTCTCAGGGGTATCACAGCTGTGCTGACATGCCCACTGGGTAACAGGGATGAGGGATTTCTGCTCTAATCTGAGTATGTAATATCAGTTTGATTGGCAGGGGACTGGGCACACATTGAAAGCCAGGTGTAAATCAACAGCACAAGAGGGAACAGCTTCAGGCTGGGCCAGGGCAGGCTCAGAAGGAATTTCTGCATGGAAAGGGTGGTCAGGCCTTGGCAGGGGCTGCCCAGGGAGGTGTTGGAGTCCCCATCCCTTGAGGTGTCCCAGGAAGGCCTGGATGTGGCACTCAGTGCCTGGGACAAGGGGGACATCAGGCACAGCTTGGATTTGATGGTCCTGGAGGGCTTTTCCAACCTGGGATTCTTGGAAAAAACACATTAACTCTTTTTGTATTGTTCATGCCAATCCTGCACATAGTATTACTTCACTTCTCAGCCCTGCACAGGACTGGAAATTTTCCCTCAGATTTTGGTCTCAATGTGAATTTGTTGCTCTGTGGAGCCACTTCTGAAGCTCATTCTAAAGCCAAGAGATATCCACCCATAAACCCAAATCATTAACCCTTTCTGACCCCGTCAGAAGAGCTCCCATTTGAGATTCTGCTTTCAAACAATCAGTTCATGGTTGTTATTCTTGCTGCATAACTCTTGGGATGTAAATGAGAACTGTCTCTATCTACCTGTGTTATCTGAGTTTCTTTTTTGCATATTCTAATTGATTGGGTTGAAAATAAATGACAGTGTTCCATTTGCTTAGGCAGAACGGGGCATATTAATTCACTTATTCTGTAACACTGGTAAATAATGATGATTTACTTCTCATTTGCATAGGAAAATCAAGCAGCTTCTGGCTACCAATGAACACTCTGGGAAGCAGTTGAAAATTATCGGTAAAACATTTTTTTTTCCTTACTGACAGTTCAAGTGTCACGAGTAAGCACTAATATTTATTGAAACTCAGGTTTAGTGCTGAAAAAAGACGTGCAGGACCTGCTCCATTTCTGTACCTTTTAAAACACTGGCTCTTTGTTCCTTTGTCCTGGCTACGTGTGACATTTTCTTTTTAAAGCTGAAACATGGGAAGGCAAATGTCCCCTGCAGACCCTGGACTAGTCAAAGAGCCGTCTTCTTTTTGTTGTTTCTTCCGGAAACAGCGCTTTGAAAGAAATCACTGTTGTAGAACCAATTAGGTTCTTTAGGTGGATCATTTCTCAGTCACTGGAATAATGAATTCCCATTTGCTCAAAGGGTTGCATTCACCCTTCAGTGGCTAAACAAACAGGAATTCATTGCCACAGCTAGGCAACCAAAATTACTTATGCATTCTTTTCAGAATCTTTCTTTTTTCATCTTTATTCAATTCACCATAAAGATTATTGTTTAATGAGGGGGAAGTTCAATTGGAGCCAAATGAAAAGGCACAAGCCTTCTAAGCCAGAGTATATTTTTCAGAAGTGGCTTATTTGTCAGGCTCTTGCAAATTTGCATTTGGGGTGGATTTCTTTGTTAGTCAAACCACAAATGGAACATTCGTTTTCTGGCTTTTTACAGCATTTCAGTTTCCTGGACGCAGAAAGAAGAAACTGTGTTCCTCAAAACTAATAATGGAAATTATATATTAAATATACATGATATTATAAGACATTGCATTGCCTTTATATATGAATTATATATAATAATATGAAGTATAGTTTAAAGGTGTTCACAGGACGAATCACTACTCTGGTCCTCAAACCTTTCTTTTTCCCATTGTATGTTGATAATAGCATAATTGTTGTGTTCCTCAAAACTAATAATGGAAATTATATATTAAATATACATGATATTATAAGATATTGCATCTTATAATATGCAATATATTATAATATGCAATATCTTATAAAATATATAGTTTAAAGATGTTCACATGATGAATCACCACTCTGGTCACCAAACCTTTCTCCTTTTTCCCATTTTATTTTGATAATAACATAATTATCTACTATATATGCTTTGATTTATGGGGGGAAAAAAGCCTTATGGCTATGTCAGGGTTAATTGAATCATAATCAGTCTTCTTCTGGAAATCAGATTTGTGCCTGAAGTGGAGTCATCTGACCATCTGTAATAGCTGGTTAAATGCTCAAATGAAAATGTAATTGTGGTGTTTGCTTCTTTTCAGCTTGTTATTTCTCCATATCATTTAGGAGCCAAAGTTCAGGGAAGATGCAGTTACCAGAAAGATCACTTTATAACATTTGTGTCTTTTGCATCTTCCTCACTGCTGAACTTCACAGTAAATCCAGTTAGGGAGAGGAGCTACAGAAAATACAGCAAATTGTATTTGTTTTCTAATAAAGGTCAGCTGAATCTTGAAAATTATGAGAAATAACTCTCTGTGTATGGTTTTATATTGTGTTTTACTCATTGTAATTTAAAAATGTGTTTAGATCATTGCAGTAAATCAAGCTCACAGGTACTTTAGTCCCATTTTCCAGTCAGCCTCTTGGGATATGGCTGTCCCTGAAATGCTCAGCTTAGGTAAGGCAGCTGAGCTCCAAAATCTTAAGCACAGCTTATGTTCCATGGAACCCATACAGGAAAATTCTTAGACACTGAACATCATCATGTGCTTTAAGTTTTAAATTCATTCACCTGCAAACTACCTGTCAATATTTTTCAGAAATTATAGAAACAAACCAAGAAGCTCTGCAGAGTGTGAGTGAGTTTTAACGCTGCAGCTGCTCTTCTTTTGAGAAATTTTTGCCTCTTTGGAAAATGATTTTAGAGACCAGACACTATTGGAAGGAATCTTGTAGAGATGTACTGTGTACTTCCTCATGGGGAAAAAAAAATTATTTTATTAAACTTTTTTGGTTTTAAGCCAGTGATTCAAAAGTTTGAAAGCAAGCCCCACAGGGCAGGAAAGAGTGAATATATGTTTTGCTCACTGACTGGAAGACAGTGACCTTACCTGAGCTTTGATAGTCCAACTCCCACCTCATGGCCCCATAGCTCAGAGGGAATTTCACTCCTGTACTTTATAACATTGGATTTTCTCACCCAGTTCCTGCCTCTGAGCTTTTGCCACTGCATCTTCCTCAGCCAGGAGTTCAAGTGAGGCAGGGACTTGACAAAGTGCGTGTGAGATGCTGTCACCCTTTATCATTGTCATTCTCTGGTTCCACCTCAGTGAATTATTTTACCAAAGTCATTTACTGCGCTAAACAATTTCACAGAGTGGAGCCATTTGCCAATTACATCTTTTACTTCCCCTGCATTTGTTCCCCATCACTTCTTTATGTGAAATGACCCCTTGCTTGGCAGAGGAGTAATTGTTTTCTCAGTAGAGCACCGATCAATGGAGGGCTTCTGCCCTGCACTCTTGATTAGGAATTAGTTTCCTATTGGAAAAAAAAAAAAAAAAAAAAAAACCAAAAAAGAAAAGGTTGATTTTCTTTAAGGTTTTCATTGTTTATTAGTGTGATTGAGCTAAGTTAGTAAGAGAGTGTTATGAATCTGGACAGCCCTGCTCCAACATGCAGATTATGCTTCTCATCATTTTTACTGATGGGCACTAAAGTATCTGGACAACAGCAGCAGTTGGACAAAAATCTGTGAGCCTGAAAGGTTAAAAATAAAATTAATGCCCACAGTGTTTGGTGGAAAGACCATTCCTGTGTACTCTTGTTGTTGTTTTCCAACTTCATTTGTCTTTCATCCTCTGTTAGTCCCTTTTCTTTTTGACAGAAACAAAAATAATCCCAAGGGCAAGCTTCTAAATAAAACAAATGATAAAATAAATTTAAATGGTCCAGGTCAAGGAACAGGCTTTGCTCACTCACCTCCACTGACAGAAAGTAAGTAGGCTGTGTTCATCCAAAGAATATGAGATACCTTTCTCTCAGGAGAATTATTCATTGGTTTTGTACGGTTAATTTTGTCTGAAGCAGCCCCTGTGACTTGAGCAGTTCCTTCCAGAAAGGAAAAACAAAGCAGAAAAATCCCCATTTAGAGCCACATTGGGCATCTTTCTCATGTCATCACTCTATAGCCCTAAAAAAATCCCTTTGTATGTTTCTTTGTTCTCTAACTGCACTTTTGTTGGTTTTTGGTGAGGAAATGCTGAAGCCACATCAGAAAAACTGCTCATGTGTTCTGGGCATTCTGTAAGAGATATGAAACATATTCTGCAGGGGTTTTAATGGGAATTGAAAGGCCTTAACAGGCTCCTCCAAGCAAGTCCAAAATCAGTAACTGTGGGGAAAAAAATCAATGGTTAAGGAAGAGTCTAATTTACTACTTTTCAGCACTTTTGTTTGCTCTCCTTTCTTAGGCAAACATGAAATCAGAGAAAGGAAATCTATAAGCCACCCAGGCTGGGGTATTTTAAATCCTGTTTGAAAGCAAAGTTGCTGGTGAATTCCAACAAAAAGTATGGTACATTAATTTTTTTTAATACTATGATGAGTCTCATCACTATTTAAAAGTGGGGGGATTCATTTGAGAAGCTGATGGACACAAAGATTTAATATCTCTGATAATTAACAACACATTTAACAATAATGGGAGAGCAACTACAACTTTCTATAGAATTTAATATCCTCCTAGCCCCTTTGTAGGGGCTCCAATTTCCTTTCTTCTATACATAATCAACAAATTTTATTGGTTCATTTGTTATTGTAATGTCTCTTCAATATGGAATAAAAAAGAATCAATATCAGAACAACAATAAACAAAAAAAAAGGGTCAGGATCAATCATTCATGGGCAGTTAATGTTCACTTTACATCTGTGTCTATCTTTGACTTTTCTTTACCACTGTAAAAACATGAAAAAAAAGGGTTTGAAATATGAATTGCACAGCTATCTATGGATACTTTGACT
Source organism: Passerina amoena (assembly GCA_013401095.1). NCBI lineage: Eukaryota > Metazoa > Chordata > Aves > Passeriformes > Cardinalidae > Passerina > Passerina amoena. The sequence continues at coordinate 195,406 of WBNP01004546.1, forward strand.
TCAAAAATTCCCACAAGAATGCAATGTTTCAGTATCATTACTCCATGATTAAAGTTCAGTTCTGCAGACTTCAGGAAAAAACCTCTGTGCAAGTGTATAAAGGCCACGAAAATAACTTATCTATGCACAATATATGTTATTATATATCATAATATATGTTGCTCTATTATATATAAATTATATATCATGATATAAAGTATAGTTATATATAGTTTATATAAAGTATATATAGCAAGTAGCGGCTGCAGCACAGGAAGAAAAAAGTTTGAAATAATAAAATTTAATCAATATATCATTCAAATAAGTGTTTAACTTTAGGGTCTGAAGTGAAGCAGCTACAAAAGAAGGCTTAGAAGGGATATTGAGAAGGAATTGCTCCCTGTGAGGATGGTGAGGCTCTGGCACAGGGTGCCCAGAGAAGCTGTGGCTGCCCCTGGATCCCCGGGAGTGTCCAAGGCCAGGTTGGATGGGGTTTGGAAGAACTGGGACAGTGGAAGGTGTCCCAAGTGGGAGAGGGGTTGATTTGGCTGCTCTTTAGGGTCCCTTCCAACCCAAATTTTTCCATTATTGGATTTATGTAATTTTAATAATTGTAATTATTCAAGCTTCATTACCCAGCTGTTTCTGAAGAATAAGGTTGACTCTTTACATTTATTTCTTGGCAGCAAGGCAACACCGAATGTTATTAATAATGACTTTGTTTTACAAAGAGCACAACTGAATTTGCCAGTGGCAAAAATCAAATCCTTTTGTTGTGATAACACCCATGCCACCTATTTTCCATCACATCAAATTACAGTGACAGTTAGATGGGTCTGAGACATGTAAGAATAATTTGGTGCAATAACTTAATGTGGATATTTGATCATTACTTTTGGTTAAACAGAAAGGCTGAATGACTACAAACATTTTTAGATGTTTCTAAAGAAGCATTTTTAGGAGTATCTCAAGGCTTCTTTCATTTTTCCCTGATATTTGAATTTTTCCCAAATGAGGATTCCAGTGTGTTTGGGGTACAAATTCGTCTGTCAGGAGGAATTTCTGCAGCAAACTGGAGAGGAAGTGCAGGGAATGGTTTGTAACGGGGCAATGGGAGCATGACTGAGATGTGGAACACGTGGACTGTGAGTTAGATTATTTATAGTGCAGTTTACAGTAATTTGTGGCTTTTGAGTGTATTTCAAGAGTCACAAATCAAAAAAGTATGAAACATCCTTCTGTATAGCTGTCAAAGAAAAGTGAATGATATTTAACAGTTCTTTTGACATTCTATAGAAAATCAGTATTTTGGAAGCTTCAGAACATAAGTTTAAAACTCAAATTCTTACCGGTGTTACATAAAAATGTATAAATAGAATTTTTTTTGTTTAAAAAGAATAGAATAAAAATTTGTGCAGAAGGTAAAAAAATCCTACAGCATATTCAAGCAGTAGGAACAAAGCTGAGGTTTTTTAATAAACTTATTAAAAATATTAATTTTGTAATTATATGAACAATGCATAGCATTGTTGAAGAGCTAACAGATATAGGATAATATAGGGTCATGTTAAGACAGTACTTTTAATATCCGAGATTATCTTAATAAATTAAATTTATCTTTTAGATAATGAGAGTCTAAATTGATGTCAGAATTATGAAGCTCAACTAAATATTACCCTTCTGGAATAAGTAACTTCATTGGTGGCTGCTCAAATATGGACAAATCTTATCTTTCTTATTCTTTAAAAAGAATTTCTGGAGAAAATTTTGAAGTATTAGCTTTCAATAGTAAAATCATTAAAAGGCCTTCAAACATTTTGGGTTTAAATATTTGGAATTGTTAAGCTTGATGGTCACTAAAGTCCAAATTGAAGTTTTTGAGGAAAGGGAATAAACTGTTTCCTTGGAAGATTGAAAGGATTAAATGGACAAATGTTGGGTCTGGAAAAAGCTGCCTGAGAGTTTGGTGACACTTTTTTTTGTGGTAGTTTTTTATGTAAGTAAATTCTTTAATTTCTATGAAGATGCAGATGAAAAGATTTATTATGGAGAATGCTTAAGTATTGTTCAAGGTAGAGATAGAAAACTTGTAACTTTGTATCCCTTTTTCAAGATTGCATTTCAAAAGAAAAAAAAAGAAAAACAAAAAAAGGCAAATCAGTTTCTAATGAAAGGATGATCAGGCTCTAATGAAATGATGATAAATTAGATAACTTTAAAGGTGAGCAAAAAATCGAGATCTGGGGGGGTTTCCCACATCTGTTTCCACGTGAATCCCTGGATGCTCTTGCTGCATGTGTGCTGGGTCAGTGGTAAGAAAAGCAGGACTAATGAGCACAGGGAGGAGGTTACAGAGTATGGGAGATGTTGGGTTTTTTGGGTTTTTTTTTCAAGAGTTTCTGTTCCTCTTGCTGAGGCAGTGCCTGACTCTTGTCCAGCCCCACCCATGCACCAAATTTCCTTTTATGCTTCTGTGACCCTAACTTTGATCCCCAAAGCCCCATCAAAATGAAAATAAAAGCCTAAAACGTGGCAGATTCTAATGACTGTTGGTTTTATACAAACGATCTTGGTGACAGAATGTTTGAGGATTCTTTCTAATCCCACACAAAACTACTCAGGGCTGTTGAGAGAAAAGCATTTGATTTCAACCTTCTTGTGTTTAATGCTATAAATTCTTACTTTGTTCTGTTTTCCCCCTGGTATTTGGCTGTAAGTATGAAAGGATATCTGTGTAAATATGTGTGCCTGAAAAAAACCCCCAAACCTGCAGACCTTCAGGAGGGGTTAGTGAGAGAAAATCTGCAGCTTCTCTGATGATAACAAGCAAGAAGCTCCAAAGCTCTGTGCCTGTTGTCCTGGTCTCTGCAGAATGTTCTTCCCTCTGGTGAGGACAAAGAGAACTGGAGCTGAACTAGAAGAGGATTTGCTAGAATTTTAGAATTTATTAGCAGAGCTGGCTGGAAAAGCAAAATGAAGGTTGAGAGTATCCTCAGTTTGCATTAAATTGGGCCTTTTGGTGAAGAAAATATCCTAAACTTACACAAACTCCTAGGACAGCCAATAGTCCAATAATTAGAGTATGTGCCTCAATCAGGATTCAAGTCTCTGTCCCATTTGCTTTAAAGCAAATTCACCCATTCTGAAAGTCCACATCCACAGGAACCCTCCATACTCCCACCAGGGTTCCCCTGAAAACTGTTCTTCCCCTGAAATCCCAGCCAGAACTTGCAGTGAAAGTGTCATTGAAATCAGACAATGTTTGACACTTTGGTAATGTCTAAAACAAATGACATATATATATATATATATATATATACACATAATATATGCATAAAAATCACTTCTGTGTATTTATATAGGTATTCTTGTATTTTAAAATATTTAAATTTTACAATTAATTTCCTCAATGGTTTCAGTTACTTTCATTTGTATTGTCAGCTGGATCCCAGCTGCTTTGGGACAGGAATTTTTGCGTTACTTGTATGTACATTGAGGGTATTTTTATGAATTGCACTATCATTCATTAAAATCCCTTATCTCCATTGCTGAACTACAGATGATACAATAAATCAAGGAGATTATTAGAGATTATTGTGATAATGTCTCATTTAATTGGGCTCACTTGAGCTGGTTAAACACTCACAGTGGTGAGAGGAAGGGAGAAAGGGGAAGAGAAAGGTGGGAAGAGATGTGTTTTTTCAGGGAAATGGTGTCTGTTATTCCACCTGGTTTTGATACTGATGCTTCCCCAGCACAGCTACTAAAACGCAGATATTGCTGAATGAATAATAAAATAGATGTCATATTTCTGCTTTTGGGAATTAGTGTGTCTTTTCAAGTACATGTTAGCTATAATGAGGCTAAAGATTAAAACATTAATACCCTGGTTTTCCTTTCAAATAAATCAAAGATACCCATTGACTTACAAAAATCTGGCTTTTAAGAAATCCTTTCAAGCAGAAGGTTTGTGGGAGCTTTTCCTGTGATGTTGCTTGGTAGAAGATCTGGCCTAATAGAAGGGGAAGCTGTTTAATGTAATAACTACTTGTCTTTGAAATTCAAATTGGGAATCTCAGTGTCCCCCATTGCTGCACTGTTTGTTTCCAGCTCCCAGGGGAAATAGGTACAAAATGGTGGGAAGGTGCCTTTTGGGCTCATGTCTGGATTAGACAGGTTAAAAATAACCACGCTCTTTTGGAAAGGCTGGGATTTTCAAACCATTAATTCTAATATGTTGTCTTGTAAATAATAAAATGGGGGTTTTTTGTTACTATAGAAAAATTGAGTAGGTTTAAATTTTTTTCATTTTTTTTTTTTTTTTAGTACTGGTTGTTTTAAAGATATCTGAAGATTGCTACTTGTTCTGTGTGACTTGTGACATGGCAATTACAGATGATTGGATGCCAGAAACCCCTTGAAATTACTGTCAAAGCCTTGAAATTACTGTCAAGGTTTGACATCTCAGGACTGTTTCTTGGAAGAGGTGGTGGAAAAGGCTCTTCAAGATGGTGTGAAATCACAAATATCACAGCGACTGAAAGAAGTGGGGCACTGTGTTGCATAGAATTGAGAGAACAGTATGAGATGAACTTCTGCAAGCATATTTTGAGGCTGAAATGATAGGGATGGTTGTACATGGGGATGGCAATTGTTAGCAAATCTTACCCTGGATCCACCTCTATGAAACAATGTTCATGTTCTCAGTGAAAAACATTAATCAGTTTTCTTGCAGAGGGTACCTTGTCCAGTTATGAGCAATTCTACATTGACCAAAAACAGGGGAGTGAGCAGGAGCAAGGTTTAGCTCAATGCACAGATGGGGTTTTTCGTTTCTCCACACTTAGAAATTTTTCATTTTCAGGGTCATGATGCACTTTTAAAATTTTTTTTTGCACATGGAAAAGAGGGATATAAATTATTACAGGAACAAATCACACAGGAGTCCATTTTCTTCATGGCAGAAAAAAGCCCATTTTTTATTCCCATAACTCCTTTTTATACAGTTTTACAGACCTCATGTGTGACTCCAGTTGGTCAGTAGCTTTATGACAATTACTTTATTGGTTAGTAACAAGATGTTATCCTGTATTGATTGGTCACTCAGACTCTTGGTGTCTGTGTGCAGGGACAGTTGTTTGTGAGAGATAATTTTCATTTTTCTATCTAACAGTGTAAAAACAGTTTATACAGGTGCTGGTCGTTTTTCACCCAGGAATAATTTGTTATGTTAATTAATTGCTCGTACCAGGATTGCTTTCACATGGGAACTGGTAAAATGCTAGCTTGACAAGGCCATCCACTGATTCCAGGAGAGCAGGTTTGATTTTGCGAAGCCTTTCTTTATGATTTTTCTACTTTATTTGAACAATTCTTGCTGTCCCAGGTGCTCTGGTTTCTGTGATTTAGGTCCTTCCTAAGGACCTAAGTCTTAGCTCATTTTAGGCTGAGGAAACAACTTGTCAGTTTGCAGACTGCTTAATTTTTAGGGATTCAAAATTGCTGCCTTTTTAGTGGCTATCTTGGAGGGATTTTTCCACCACCTTTTAACAAAAAATGGTCATAACCTGAGGGAATCAAATTATTTTCCTATTCTGGCAGACAAAAGCATCAGCTGATTTACAGAGAAATCATTTACTCTCCCCACCATGGCAGCTATTTTGAAAGATGTGAATACAAACTTTTCTTTGGAAAAAGCAATTTGATGAAATCTGCAGCAGTAAAGCAAACTTCAGCCTGATCTTCTCAGGTCACTGTTTGCTGCCTCAAGGTGTTATTGCAATCTGGAGAAACCACTCTAAACCAAGGTACCAAATTGATTCAGGTTAAAACCCCCTGCTTATCCCAAGTGCTATTTTTAATCTAGATTCCTTATTTTCTGTTTCTTTAGTTTGTTTTTTTCTTAGTGGTGGTGTTGTTTCAGAGTTTTTTTCCTTTCTTTTTTATATTTAACTGATAAGTAATAAGGGATGTATCTTCATTTCAGGGTGAAAATGACAGACTGGCGGCAACCCATAGAAGTGATTTCAGAAAATGCCTGAATTGCTGAGCCCAGAACCTCTTCAAAGCACCACCTTGAACACTCTTTTTCATAATTACTGCACCTATCTCTGCACACACACCTATAAATATAAACAAACCACAGAGTGGTAACAACCAATCATATTATTCCTAGAATTAGACTGATGAATCTCTCCCTGATTTTCTTTAAGTAATAAAGAAAATTGTTAGGAACTCATTATCAATCAACTATATTTTTCATTTTCCCCATTTTTTGGGGGGAAAAAACCCCAAATTTTTCGAGGCTGTTCAACTGGGGAATCAGTAAAGTAAAAGTACCCATCAGATGCTTTTAGCTGGGAGAACTTCATTTAATTTTCCACCTGTAGATGAAGGTACTTATTTCATCCACTTAAAGAGGGACTCAGGATGCAAAATCCTGCTGCCATCTCTATTGTTCTGCCTTATTTCCTCTCTTTGTGTATTGTCAGTTGTTGCCTGTATTAAATTATTTATCTTATCATTAAAAAAAGTTTCTGTGTGCCACAGAAGCAGAAAATCAACAACAGAGTGTAAATTCCAGCATTCTTTTTTCATTTCTCCGTGCACTACATTTTTTTAATTACAATCTGTTTTATACTTTTTCCTTTCAGCCCGGTTTTTTTATATGATCCTCTCTCTCCATTCATGCTATTAATGTTTTCTGCTCTCGGTAGCTTGAGGTTTTGCATTCTTTCCTGGCCTGTCTTCAGTTAATTGTGAATGTTCTTCACTCCCTCCTGGTTGCTATTTTTCCAGCCACGTTAAGAATCCCTGATTACAAAGAAAGTGTGCAGCAGTGAATCATTGCTCCTGTCACTGTTGGGTCTATTCTCACTCTGCTAAATATCCCAATTTTTATTTCTGGGCTGATCTTGGAATTAGTTACCCACAGCTGGCTCTCAGCTGAAATCAGCATTCCAGTCCCCACCATCAAATCTTTCCTTCATCCATTTCTTCCTTCCCAGAAGGAAATTTATGCCATTATAAGTCTGAAATCTTCTCAATACTAAGATGAACCTAATGCATTCTCAGTCCTTTCTTTAAGGTCAAACACTTTGAATAATAAATGAAGTAGATGAAAACAACAGGAGTCTCGGTGATGGGGAATTCAATCCTTTCATCATGAATTCCACTTCTCTTCAAATGAAATTTAACATTTACCAGGAGAAAATCAAATTCATACTGAAAATAATTTATAGTCTCCTTTGGATGTATTATTAATGGCTTGAAAAAGTTCACCAAGTCAATTCCACAAGAATTGTACTGGCAAAGAGGAGGAAATGGGTAGGGATTAACAGCTACTTTATATTTATGAAATTAAAACTTGATAATAATGGCAGCAGAACATATCATAAATAACTCAATTAGAAACAACTAAGTTCTTTTGTATTATCATCATTCCAACCAAAATATTCTGTGAAAATTAAGGACACTCATTTATCACATTTCTTAAAAATGACAGACTGGAAAAGCAGATTTCTCCCAAGCAAATTCCCACTGGTATTTACTTAAAGCAGCAATAATTCTTGCTTAAGCATGGGGTTCAACATTTCAGAAGTATGGACTTTGAAATGGATTGGGTCCTTGGGAAGAGCCCTGAGGATAAAATTGGGATCCCGGAACTCTGAAAAAATACAAGATATTTAAGGACAATGAGGATTACACAGGATCTGTAGAATTTTCTGTTTCACAAGACCAAAAGAAACAAAACATCAGTAGAACAAAAATGTCATTTTCTGCTCCTTTGTAGATTTTATTTCAACTTTACTCTTGGGGAACAAATATCTTAATAAGCAAAATCTTCAGTCTCTTTGTAAGAGTCTGCATTTTCCAATTGCTTTAAAAGGACCAATTTAAATCTTTTAAATCATCCTCTTTCAGCTAGCATCCCACCATGATTCAAAGTATCAAACTTTTCAGGAAAATTATATGTTAACTGTGATTTTTTTTTTAATCATTTGCTGCAGCAGAGTTCAGTTTATTATAACTACCTTTATTCTGAAAAAAAACCACCCTACAAACCACAAAAACTGTGCCATTTAAATGTCTCTTATTCAGCTTCTGAATGTTTTTCTTTCTACCAAAAATTGTCTCTGTTAGAGTTCTGTTTGATGATGACCAGTGGAGTATAAGGAAGGTTTGTGGTGTAGCACAAAGCAATGGATAGAATTGTTGAGTAACTTAAAATCTCTCTGGTCTGTCGTGTCTAAAATAGTGGAGAAAAGGAGGTTCTATGCAGTTCTATGCAGGTTAATACATTAGATCCATAAGTATATTTAATAAAAATAATTTTGATAACATCAATACATTTTCTGTCATAGATAAAAAATGGAAAGATCTGTTAACTATCTAAAAAACATTTGGGGAGGAAGAGAGTAGCTGAGGTATTTCAAAAAGAAGGTGCTGGGACTTTTTATTAACATATTTATTTTTTCTTACTTCTAGGTTGTAAGTTTTGGTATAATGTGGAGCAAATATAAAAGCAGGGATGTCTTTGGTGTGATTATAAACATGGAAAGTGCTGCCCCTGCCCTGCAAAGAGAAGAAATTGAGATTTTTCTACAGATCCCAGAAATTCAGGTCAGATGTTGGTATTTTGAAGATAAAGCAAAATAAAAATAGAGAAAAGAGAACTGAAGACATAACATCCAGCTCTTTAGCTCTTTTTTTCTGACATTCTCATTCCTTGCAGTCTTGCCTCTGGAGAAAAACACTTGTCCAAGGACTTTATCACCTGCTAGGCAAGATATTGAATTTAATTGCATTTCTGGTCTTGGTTTCACAGGCAATTTTGCAATAAGAAATGCCCTGTTCACTTTATCCAACTTACCTGAGCTTTTGGCACATTTTTTGAAGTTTTTTGTGGTCTATCAACAAATATTTAGACAAATTAAAAGCAAGGCAACAGAGGAAAAGGAATGCTGGAAGCAGTAATATCAAAGCTTACATTCCAGGGTTTTCTTCAGGATTCTATTTAAGGAAACAGGAATTTAGATCTGGTCTCCTCCTTAGATTTTCCAGATTAAAATGTGTTTTGAAATCTCAAAAGCTTAACATGTACCCAGAGATCACAGGGCTGAGTGGGAAACAAGGATGAAAGGAGAAGTCACCTTAATCAGTTAACCCCTATTGTCATATTGTTATTTGAGCAAACTTTGACTTGATTTGCCAAAAAGCACTTAAATGTAAAAGGTAGAAAATCCTTTTCTCACATTTTTGTTTCTTTTTAATGCTTTCACAAAAGTTTCTTGAGCAACTGTTTCTAAACAGTTTCCTGAGCAACTGCTTGAGTGGGGGGCAGGACCAGCTGAACTCTGAATGTCCCTTCCAACCTCAACCATGCTCTGTGATTCTCCACTTTCTTCTTTTATATCAATTTTATGCCAGAAATCGAATTTCTTAGGTTGTCCGTCCTGCTGGTGATGAATTAAGAATGAACAATTACAAAGCTCTCTCATATTCCTTCTCTTGATCCCTTTAAAAAAAAATAAAAGAAAATAACATTTTGGCATGAAGTTGCTAAAATTCAAAGGCAGTTAAACTGTTGCAGGTCCAGATTGCATCCTATCAATCAAATTAAATCCTTGATTTCACAGCACACCCAGTTTGGCAGCAATATCCTGCAGGATGGCCCAGCCCTGCACTGCAGGATGCCAGCACAATTCTGGGTTGAGCTATGCTTGAAAGATATTCTGGATGGAAAAATCCCACAAAACTGCTGGAAATTGGTTCTCTTCTTTTGGCATTATATATCACTTTCCTGAAATAATTCATATTGAGGGGCAGTGGTGGTGGACAGTATGAAGTGAGGGATACACAAAGGTGGTATTGCCCCTGAAACAGGAAAATGATAATCTATTTTCTCAGCATTCCCCTTTGCTGTTTCTTTCTGTCTCTACCGCTCTCTCCAGTGTGGTCACATTTAAGATGTACAAATTTTATTTAATCAAGGTGGGATATGGATTTATAGAAATTTATCAAAGTAGAAACTTTGGAGAACTAGAACTGTGATAGATGCATTGTAGTAAAACCCACAAGGGGTAATTTTAGATTATTTGCTTTAAGGCATTTACAGCATGGTGTGGCTAAAGCTGATAGGCCAAGAAACACTTATAATGTGTTGTAATTAAGAAATTGTTGGCTTCTGATTGTGATGGTGTGAATTATAACATCTGTTTTGTCTCACCCTTCACATGAGACTGAAAATGGAATAAAAGTTTCTAAAATGCCCCATCTCTGGGTCAGAAAAGGGAATAATCTGACAAATCCTGATATGGAGTTGCACAGATTCTGCTCTGTGTGAGTCTCACAACAGCACCAGCAGCATCACAAATTCACAATGATCCCAGAACTGTGGGAGCTGCATTTCCTCCGTGGAGATGAAACTACTGGAACCTGAGTTCTGACACTGGGCTGACACATCATTAGGGATCCCTCACACCCCTGGGCTGCAGAAGGCCTGGCTCAGCTGTCAGCTTTTCCTGTCCTTGTGAAGCTTTGCATCAAATTGGGAGCAGAGACCTTAAAAATGTGGTATTTGCTTTGGCAGAGCATTTCCACATGGCTCAGAGTTTAACAGGTCACCTCTGCTACTCTTGCAGCCAGCTTTTTGGTTGGTTTTTTTTTTTTTTTTTTGCTGGGAAGTAATAGAGCTAATCCTGCTATAAAATTGCTGAGTATATCTGATTATTAATTATGTTTTTAAAACAGGCATAAAAAGAGAAAGGTACCTGTAATTGCCTCTCTGCACATGTGCTGTAATTACCACAGGATATAAAGAACATTAAAAATTGGACTTGGAATGTGGCATTATATTCCAGCATGCAGCATAGCTACAAATGCAAAGCTTCCCAGCCCTCTATCCCTTCATAATCTTGAATAAATGTCAAAATTCATATCACACTACAGTCCTTGAAGGAGATACTGGGCAAATGCTCAGAGATGTGGGTCAGGATGGCTTCCCAACCAAATCCTTCTTTCTTGAGTCTCACATGTAGAAAGATATTTCTTGTCAAAAATGGCCTTTGTGGCCCTATACAAAGTCAAAACTGACTGGGATGAGAAACTGGGGATATTTTTGAGGGCAGGGTCAGATGGGATTTTGGGAATGAATTCTTACCTGTGAGGGTGCTGAGGCCCTGGCACAGGGTGCCCAGAGAAGCTGTGGCTGCCCCTGGATCCCTGGCAGTGTCCAAGGCCAGGTTGGACGGGGCTTGGAGCAACCTGGGACAGTGGAAGGTGTCCCTGCCCATGGCAGGGGGTGGCACTGGGTGGGCTTTAGGGTCCCTTCCAACCCAAATCATTGTGAGTTTCCATGATTTTGAACCTATGTAACCATGCTCTGAGAAGAACACACAATGCCCCAACCCTTGCAGACCCTTTGGCTCTATTGCAAATATTTATGCGAGCGTTGCATAAAACTTTTTGTTGCCTTAAATTGACAACGTGGCAAAAAACAAACTCTGGGAAATCCCAGGAGACAGAAGTTTGGGTTAGAGTTAGGGTAATCACCCCAGAGAACCATTCAGACCTGGGAAACACAGGGTGGCCACAGGGGTTTGTCCCAGAGTGGGAAATGGCCCAGCAGATTCCAGCAAAGAGTGGCACGAGGAAAACAAAAGTCTGTCCAGAGACAGGGAGAAGAGAGCTCCCATATTTGTGCTTTGAAATTCTATTAGAGGCCTGAAATTCTTCAAAATGATGTTCACATGTTCTTCACATAAGGGACATCTGGAATGGGCAGTGTGGGCTCTTTGCCATGAAAATCTGAACTTTCAGCTTCCCAAATGGAAATGGGTGGGGGTCAGGCGGTGCTCCCAGGAACAGGGACAGGAGGAGAGGGAACGGCCTCAGGCTGGGCCAGGGCAGGCTCAGGGTGGACACCAGGAGGAATTTCTGCATGGAAAGGGTGGTCAGGCCTTGCAGGGGCTGCCCAGGGAGGTGTTGGAGTCCCCATCCCTGGAGGTGTCCCAGGAAGGCCTGGATGTGGCACTCAGAGCTCTGGGCGGGGGATTGGGCAGAGGTTGGACTGATTCCCAATCAGTTGGACTCTTCCCCAGTCAATCCCGAATTGCTTCTGGGATCCTGTAAGTTTGGGGAGGACTGTTGAGTTTAATGAATTCAGTTGTTTAAAAAATTAGAATCTGTGAGATGTCAATCCAGGAATTACCACTAAGAGGGGATTAGCTGTTTTTTGTTTATTCCTTCAAAAACTGTCTGACAAAACGCTTCCACCATATCCTTGGGGTTGGGGACAGCCAATATGCAGCCCCAAACCATGCTGATAAACAATGAAATAAAGCTAAGGATGTAAGAGTTCTCCTTAAAACCATAAAGAATTACCCTTAAGGTTTTTTTTCTACCACTTCTTTTCACTCCATTGTGCTTCCAATACTAAACCCAAGACAGAAATACACTACCTGAAAACACTTAATATCAAAGAAAATAGAAACTTACTCTGCCATTTGATTTTTGATCACAGGCTACAAACACTGCTGCTGCTTTGTGTGATAAATCTGTGATAGCTCAGCTGCTCTTACCAGTCTTTAAAACTGCAATTCTTTTCCATGTAGGCTTTTCACATCTCATCTAAAACCATAGCAAAGCAAGAAATATGCTCTTTAATAGCCAGGGTCTATTTGTAAGCCCATATGTATGTGTATATATTTTTATTTTAATTTATATTTTTATATTTTAATATTAAAAAATTATATCATATATATAATGGATGTATTTATGTTTTAAATCTAAATTTTATATTTAATTTATTATGTTCTGTAATTAATAATTTAATAATTTGATAATCAATTGTATTTAATAAGTTATTGAAGAACATATTTATATTTATATTTATATTTATATTTATATTTATATTTATATTTTTATATTTATATTTATATTTATATTTATATTTATATTTTTATATGGGGGTTTTGGTTTTTTGGGGGCTTTTTGGGGTTTTTTTAGGGTTTTTTTTACATGTGTATATAGTTGTGATTCCTGGTGTTAAGGATGGGGTGGCCACTCCAAGGGCACTCTGCCATGACCAGATGAGAGTCACACGTTGTCCTCCTGACCTCTGAGGATCCCAAATTCTGGTTTCATCACGCTACACCAAAAGCAAAGTTGTCTCTGCTCACTGCTCCTGAACTGGAGCTTCCTTATTCATCCACTGACAGTTGATTTGCTGGGTACAGATAAGCAAAACCCTCCAATTCTGTAACTGTAATAATAAATCTCAGTGCCAAACCCCGATCTTCACTCCTGCATGGTATTTTATGATATTGCCTTTCTGTCTCCTTGATGAATAAGCCAGCACAGTCTCAAAGGAATGGTACTTTTGAGAGTTTTTTTTCCTCACAGAACCCTACATTTTCAAAATATGCTGAAACAACACACGCATTCATCTTCTGGAAAGTTTCTTCTCTTTAACTAATGCTGGCAATTAACTGAAACCTTCATGTAAGGGGCAACAGGTCACTAAAGATTAATAGAGGTTTATATTTCTGAGGGGAAATGGAGAGAAAAAAAAACTTTGGAAACCTTTTGTGAACTTAATTTTATTTTAGTTGTGTTGTTTGTTTTGGGGAGGGGTTTGTTCTGTTGGGGCTTTTTTGTTCTTTGGTGTGTTTGTTTTTTATGCCTGGGCATAGTAAAAAGAAGTTTCTCTTGTGTAGGTCACCACATGTTAAAATGTAGTTTTTAGAGTTCTTACTAAGCCTCTTTTAGAGTTTCAGTGTTATCAGCAGGTTTCCTCTATGCTTTATGAGACAAATCTTAACAGGGACTCTTGGTGCCAATTTATGAGGGATTTTCACAAGGCTGACACAAAGCAACTGCAAAATCAGAGTTTTACAATAGGCATTTAGTATTTTCTTTTACTACCTCTTAGCATGTTCTCTTTCATCAGTAAATAGAGCTGTATAAAAGCCTGTGTTTATATCTTTAATCTGAATTCTTTGCCATATAAAGCCAAACACTGGACAGCTAAATGAAAGGAAATTAACATGGCTGTGACTGTTCTTATCTACAATTTGTTTTTCTTCTCCAGACAATTGCAGTGAGCACATCACAAAAACTTACATATATAATTTTGTCTACAAAGCTGTGCATATCCTTAAAATGATTTATGTTTTCCAGCTCAGTTGAAGGTTGAAGTTAAGATGTGAATTTAAATGCAACTCAGTGGTTTTGAGTCACATGTGAGGAGACTCAAACAGTGAAAACTCTGGTGAAGAGATGAGAGAATTTTCCAGAACTCTAGTTCTCATTTTGTGAGAATATGTTTGGTTGTTTCACCCAACACTGCTGTATTTTATATTTGTGGCTCATCATTTCATACATTGTTGTGAAGGACCTGTAACTCCTCAGGACAAAGAGGATTCTGCTGACTTGACCTCATTTTCCTGTGGTTTCCCTGAGAAAAAAGGGAATATTGTTCAATTTCCACCTGCCAGCCTGCTTTCCTTCTGCACTTTTCATTTGATCAGAGATATTACAGGATTTGTGGGGTTTGATTACAGGATGTGTCTCTGTATTAACATAACATTACACCATTCTGATGAAAACAAAAGTAACATAAATTATATTCAGGTTATGATAAAAATCAGGCCATTAAACCCAAAGTGTGACACAAAATCAACTAAACCTATTGCACAATTAGGAGACAAAAAAGGAGATTAAAACCAGAGCTTATCTCTTTTGAACAAGCTCTGTTGTGGAGTCTGAACCTTTTGTGTGAAGTTCCAACCATGGAATCACAGAGTCATGATGGGAAAATGTGGGAAATGGATTTGTAAAGATTTTTTTTTAAAATTTGATAGAAAGTTAACATGATTTTGTAAACTTTACAATACCTTTATTGTAACCAAGAAATAAGTTAGCTTCTGCTAGAATGGTGTTGAGTTTTACATCTCTTGTGTCTCAGTATTCATAAAGGCTGATAATGGAATAAAATCTTTTAAAATGCCTCTGAGTTGTCCCATCTCTGTAAAAGCCAAGAAAACCAACAGGAAAAAGCCTCCAAGACCACTGAGTTTGACTTGGACTGAGCAGCACCATGTGGAGGGAACCTCTGTCAGCCAGAGCTTCATAGTTAAAATCCTTCCAAAACTTCTCTGGTTGATCTGGGACTATTTTCCATCCAGGAGAACTGCTGTTGCTTAAAGAGCATGCAAGGGTTTGGAAATGCAAAGATTCTTTTCCATCATTTTGAAAGTGCCTTCAGTATGAAATCAGAGTTTGTGGATGTGGCACCAGTGCATTTCTTACACACTAAATCTGTTTTCCTCCTACACGTCAACCCAAATTCCCCCAAGTGCTGAGTTTGCCATATCACATACCAGAGAGGAGAGAGGCATCACCTCATTGATTATACAGTTTGAATTAATTCATTCATCTCATTAGTGAGCATACTTTTATCTTTGAATTTTTTTCATCAGTTCTAGAAGGTTTTTTTTGCTGATTTCCCTGTAGTGCTGCTGCTCATGGTAACATAATCAAATGCCTTATGATGAGATGTTTTAATACTACCTAACTACTTGCTCTGGGATTAATGGTTAAGATTAAATCTCATTATGTTTATAGTTTCTTACCGGGTATTTTTTCTTGATTAAAGTGTCAGTTATAATAAAAAAAAAGAAAGTTAGATATTCAGAAGCATCAATATTTCAGTAACCAGCCAACATGTCTTCCTTTTGGTCATCTAGGTATTTTGAAAATCTCCCCTGAACTCCTTAATCAAGTGAAATGAACCCTACAAGGAAAAAAGTAGAAAAAAAGAGATCTGATCCTTTTCATCCAGTGATATAATTTACACTGTAAAGAGGGGGTAAAATCTGTCTTTTTCAGACCCCTTTTTCTGAAAGATACAGAAACACAGAATCAAAGACTGTCCCAAGTTGCAAGGGACCTACAAGGATCACAAAATTCCAACTCCTGACAGAAGTTTTACTATAAATGTTGTTATCACATGAATAGAAGTTAATTGAATTATTTCTCATAACTAGTGTGTTTTTCAGCATTTAGTCCCCTATAATCAATGAAATGCTACTCAGGAATCACTTGTTGCAGGATTTCACTCAGATACTAAAGATTCCAAGCTAATTTAAAATAGTTACAAGTATTAAACCTTCTTCTAGGGACAAAACATAATTCAGTGTAGACAGCACCCCGTTTCCATCCAAAATTGGTGGAATCATGAAAAGACTTTGAAAATAAGAATTTGTGGTTTATAAACTAAATCATGCACAAACCATAAGAAATAGAGTCATGACAGAATCACTGAATCACAGAAATCCAGAGTGTTTTGGGTTGGAAGGGACTTCAAAACTCATCTGGTCCCTCTTCCTTGGGCAGGGACACCTCCCACTATCCCAGCTTGTTCAAGCAGCAAGTCTTGGCAGAGTCTTTTTGCACCCTGTGGGATCCTCATTACAGATAAAGTTTAGAGTACAAATTTATGTCAAAATTCAGCAGGCAAAAGCAGGTGCTCTGTTTTGGTTTTTTTTTTTTGTTGTTTTGTTTTGTTTTTTTTTGTTTTTTTTTTTTTTTTTTTTTTTTAAAAGGGAGCAGAATACTCCAGAGATATGGAGTGGAGAACACTCAAGTTTAATCCTGCTGCCCCAAAAACATGCAGGATGAGTTTTACCCCCAGGGTTAGCTTGTAGATGGGTGTTGGAAAGGCAGCATTGAGGAAAACAGGCAGCACAGAATGTGTGGTTGTGCTGCAGGGAAGCTCCCAGCAAGATGCTGAGGGTTTGCTGAAGTGACAGCACTGAAGAAACATCACCCAGCTCTGACAAAATCATCTTAGAATTCAAGCAGTTATAGCCAATAAAGCTGCTCATGAGAGTCACAGCAGCAAAACTCTCAAAACACAGCTCAAAAGTAGTAATGGATTAAGTTTATCAAGATTTTTTTCCCTTTGGCCATTTTTGCAGCTGAGTTATTTATAGATGTGCTGATTAAACTATTCAATATCTGGTATATGTAAATGGTATCAAAAAAGCTCTGTGCATATAGGCAGAAAGGAATTCTATCAGCTTTGAAAAGCACAGGTGAAAAACAATGGAGAGTATTTGGAATGGTGCAGAATTAGAGGTTTTGAGCGGAATTGAACACTGTATGTGCCCTCAGGTATTGCCAGCACAAAGATATTTAGCACAGGTGTTTGTGCAATCATGATGCATTATGCAAATTAACGGTGAACAACGGACATCCAACAGTTCTGCTTTTATGTTCAAATATTTTATTTTCAATGTAAAGGGCTATGGGATGATGTGCCATAAGATACCCGTGTAAGAAGCCTTGTTGATGGGTTTTCAAATATTTTTTCAGTTGCTGTATTACTGGGTTTTGTGAGAGGCAATTTAGTTCACAGAAATACTACATGGATTTTTACACACTGAGCTAAAGCCAAAAATGTTCTTCAGGCTATTGCAGTATTGGCATTGTTCCCCAAATGTGACTTGCAAACATGCAGCTGGAAACAATACAGATGCAAATGAGTGAAAAATCTTGTCATTCTAATTCCATAATACTTTTATTTACTCAATTCAGCTGCTTGAGGTTCATTAAAAACACAAAAGAAGTGCCATTTTTTTTCAAATTTACATTAATCCTAAAAGTCTTTCAGGCATTTGGGAGCACTAGTTTTGATTTCCTTTATGAAACCATCACAGAAAGTTTTACCTTGGTTAAAAGCTGTGAACTGCAGTGTCTGGGCTGCTTTAAACCTATTTCAAGTTGCTGATAAACAATATAGGAAATGTATTCCAGTGCAATGTCTGGCACAGCTGAGGGAGATGAAAATGGCTGAGATTGGTGTCAAGATTCTGCCCTGACAACAGCACAACTGCCCAAAGCAAAGAAGTCAAGGTTCTGAAGGCTTTTCATCACCACAGCACAACTCTGCTCCATTTTTGAGTGGCACAGTTGAGTTTTGACAGGCTTTGTTGAGCTGGCACAAACTGCATGAACCCCAGTGGCCTCCAAAGGCTTCATTTATTTTGCAAGAACTAGAGCAGTTTGTTTTCATAGAGAATGTTTGTTGTGTGGAAAATCCCTCAGCTATCCAATGGTTTTTGTTCTTGCTTTATCCAGCTGCTGGTGAAATGTTGCTGGAAAGGGAAGTTAAGTCTCTAACTCTGCTGTAAGACTCTTTTCTACTTATGACACTCAGAGTTATTGCCGAATGATACTGCAAAACTGCATTTAGATTATCTCAAAACCCTAGAATGATTTGGATTGGAAAGAACTTTGAAGATCACCTTTTTCTAACCCCCCTCTCCACCAGACCAGGTGGCTCAGTCCTCTTAATAAATATTAGCATGAATATTTTTAATAATTTTCCATAAACCTCCTAAAACCTAATATTTCCATCCTCAAGTGCATTTAAAAACTTAAGGAAGAGTGTCAGAAATATTATAATTGAAATTACTTTTCTTCAAATAAATGTTCCTGAGAATATTTTGTAGCATTGTGTTGTCAATCTGTGCTGGCTTAGTTTTCCTTGTAGCTCAGAATTTAAAAGGTAATTCTCTCAAAGAAATTATTGCAATGAGTACAGGAAGCATAGATCACAAGAAGAAAATTCAGTGGTGCAAGTGTAGACAATTTATTTACACAAACTGTAAATAAATTAAAGGCTGATATAGGTTTTGGAAATATACACATGGAAAAGATCAGCATACAAAATAAATTTAGAGGTACGACCTCTTAAGACTGATTTCCCAAAGAAAAATATCTGAAATAAAATGAATTGCTAGTTATGGGGGAGGAAAGACAAATAAGCCATGTGTTAGCCTCTAGAATCCAGCTCTAGACAAGGACAGTATATTGAGCACTCATCATTCCCTCTGTTGCTGCAGCAACAGGGAAGTAACAGGGGGTGAAATTAGCTTCATTTTAGATAAGGAATAACAATTTGCAGCTCTTCAGTGTTCATTGGTGAATTTACAGAACAGGCAGAGGAGAGAGAGCTGCTTTATCTCCTGCAAGAAAGGGAACCTGGATTTATTATGTTCAACAGTCAGGGGGATTAATGGGAACATAAACTATTCAGAAGTGTAACACTCACCTACTCTCCCAGTTGTTGCTGTTTCTTAAATACTCAACAAACTATAAAGCAATATTACCTGCAACTTTGCTTGGGAAGACAGGATAAGATTTAATGTTAATGGTGATGTTATATCAATTAATGCATACAAAATTTAAAGTCCAGAGCCTTAGGATATTCTTTATGAGTGCCTGTGGTTCTTCCCCTGATTTCTATCTGAAATTCATTCTTTCTCACATTCTCTTGCCCATTTCTTGTTGTGTCAGTCTGACTTTTCCTTAGTACTTTCTCTGCTGCTGAGTCCAGAAGGGAGAAACCATGTCCTGGTCATTATCTTTACTTTCCTCTGAATTTCTTTATAATAGCATTTCTTTTTCCTCTTTTAAGCAGGAAAAGGACCTGTTTATTGAACAGTCCAATTAACTAATTTACTGTAATTTTACAACTGTTGGATGGAAGGTGCTGCTGCAAGTTGTCCAGTTGTCATGACTACTGTGGTGCAACAATTGAAATAAGGAATCACTGTTCCAGACCTCTGCCCCAAAAGTCTGAAAGAAAATAGTCATGAAATAAATAAGTTATGATCAATTAACAGGGTGTTTTATCCATGATGAAATAATGACAAGAGCTGTTATTTTTAAGACCTTATATACTCTGGTTATAAATTGAGGGCGACTTTCATCCTTTGTGTTAAGGACATAGTTTCTCTTCCAATCAATATGAAGTTATCCAAACATTGTCCCTCTGAAAAATCAGGAGTAGTGGGCTTGAAATACCAGAAATTCTTTCCTCTGAACAGGGTTTTGGCTGAGTCTAAGGTTGCACAAAATTGTTCAGGCTGTGGGCTCTGATACCTTAACTGAGTGCACAGCAATTTTCTGGACTATCTGTGCAACCAGTGGCACATTGGAGAGGAAAACCTGAGCCTTTCTTCTTTTAGAAAGAGATTTCATGTCAATGTTCCAGTTTTCAATTGCACACAGGGCAGGGCTGGGGGATGAGATTGTTAAGTTCTAGGGAATGCTATTGCCTCTATCTTTCTTATTATTGAAAAAACTAAATAAATGAGCAGGGAAATGAATGGAGAGAAAGGAGATTATCAAATGCAGCAGGAAATGACAGTTGTATTCTCTACATGACTGTACCTATATATGAGGCTAAAAAACTTTGAGGTTTTGGATGTAGTGAGTAAATGTGCCTTCCCATTCTTTAAGTGCTGAACTGATGCTTCTGAGATTTAACAGTCTTGTAGAAAATCAACTTTTCCCCACTGAGGATGTCTGAAGGACATTTGGAAATCTTATTGCTTCAGTGGGTACCTGCATGTAATGTTCTTACAGTGCTTGCCTTAAGATGAATAACACTTGAGCTTCAACTGGGATCCTTCTAACTTGTTATAGGAAAAAAAAACCCATCAAATGCTGCCTTAGTAGTGCTGGAACCTTCAGTAATTATTTCTATTGTAATCTGGTAATTGTGTTTTCTCAGCACATGGAGGGATTAACATCCTGTTAACAGGATTAATATTCCTGTTCCTTTTGTACACTTTCCCCTACATCTAATACCTTTAGAATATTTTTGAAAGACAACATTTCATGAGGCCATAGTTAATCAAAGCTCAGGTTTGAGAAAAGTAAAATAAGTGCACTTATTTTTCTCCTACCCTTTCCTCTGCATGTCTTCAGTGTTCAGTATCACAAATAAGAGATTTGTGTCCTATGCACTGCCACAGGCACAAATACAGAGATAAAATTTAGAGACTGTTTGATGTCTGGATAAAAAGGTGTAATTTTATCCTTCACAAAAATATATATACAAATGTTTAAATACATACTGTGAAAGTGAGCCAATGTAGCAAATCCCATGTGCCAGAGAATCCCACATGCCAGCTGGTCAAGCTTGACACTTCCAGGGATCCAGGGGCAGCCACACCTTCTCTGAGCACCCTGTGCCAGGGCATCACCACCCTCACAGGAAAGGAGCTCTTCCCAATATCCAGGTTGACATTCCTGTTGTTTCCACATAGCCCAGCACAAAGGGAGAGTGAGCATCTTTTGTCTTCTGGTTTTGGTTTTTTTCTGTGCCTCTTTTGTTTCTGGTTTCTACGTTTTGCCCTTAATTTCTCAATTTCCCAGGTCTCTGACCAGATAACCTGGCTGGAATGAACACTTTCACGTGCCTTCATCGGTTGGTTCTAATCACCAACTCCCATATTGTCAATCAGGTTTGTGTCCTTATGTTTACAGTTTCCTGATTTATTTATTTCCCTTTTTCTATGCCTTGAAAAAGGCCCTTGACCAGAAGCCCTTAAAGGAGCATACACTCCCCTTCCACATACCCTCACACAAACTGTTCAGTTTTGTGTTTCATTTCATGTTGTTATGGAAACAACAGGGGTATGAAACAGAACTTAGATACCAGTGCAAGGGAAAAAAAATCATGTATTCATTACTCTACATATCTAGAATTCCATATGGAACAATCCTGACCCTGTCAAGACATCTGGCAATGAGGATTTGCTTCCGACTTTCATCTCGACTGAAGTTCAGAATATATTTAGCACTCAGTGGTGATTTTCAAAGCACTGTGCCAGTGATCTCTTTGATTCCACTGCTAATCAATACATGGACTTGTGCTTCTACTGACATTGTGCTCCTGGGATAAGCCTGGGTATGTAAAATAGCAGCAGTTTTCCATTAAGGAGTCTCCGCTCATCCTTTGGAGCTACAGCAGGCACCAGCAGAACCTCCTGCAACTTACTCCTTACAGCAGCTTCTGACACCACTTTGAGTAAACAGCCTTTAGTGAGAACAGCTCTAATAATTGAAGCTGGACTGAACCAAATGAGAGCCTCTGGCTAGTAGAGAGAAGAACTCTCATGCTCAGGTTTCTACAAGCAGTCTCAAGTTCTTACATTCTCTTTCAGGTTTCAAGACTCTATTAGTTTGAAGACAAAGCAGGGGGGGATTCCAAGTCAGAACTACAATTTAATAGGGAAATTAAAGTAAATGGAATAGTACAGAAACACTGATAGAGTCAGGATCCAGCCTGACACCCTGTGGGTCAGGGGCTGGTAGCAGTCTCATTAAATGGTGCCTGCAATCCTGTTGAAGTGACAGATGTGGCTCTGTTCAAGTTGTGATCCTGTAGAAGGGTCTGGTCTTCCTCTGAAGGTCCAGTGGTGGTTATGTAGCTTTGTCCTCTGGGAATGCAGTATGTAAGGGCTGCTGTGGCATTCCAAACCTCACATTCTGTCCATGTAGGAATGCTTGGCTCCTCCCCTGGGCAGAGCATCTCCCAATGGGATGATGGGATTTAGGAGTCCGGCAGTGAGGCTCGATGGCCTATTAACAGAAGATATCCCTACAAAGAGAGTTATCAGGGATGAGTCATGGACAAGATGAGGAACACTGCCCCACCTGGTTTTAATAGATGGTGATAGAATACAAA
>WBNP01004546.1:218333-264083 GCA_013401095.1 Passerina amoena
GACAGAGAGGGAGCAACCGTCCATGGAAGCCTTCAAGAAAGGAGTGGATGTGGCACTTTGTGATGGGATTTAGTGGACCTGGGTTGATTTGGTCAAAGCTTGGACTTGATGGTCTTAGAGGTCTTTTTCAACCTTAATGATTCTGTGATCCTATATTAAATATATGAATATATATTTTTTATATATTTTATTTATTTATTTATATATATGTTAAATATTCACATTAGACATATTTTGATAATATCCCACAGTTTTAAACAGGTGATGAGCAGGATATTTTTATTTTCTAGAATCCTGGTCTTTGGAATTGCACAGTCCAATTATTTTAATTGTATTTTTCTATGGCATGTTTTAAAAGTAGCAGTAAACAGGCTTATTATTAGAATCAGGGAATTGTAGACTCACAGAACATCCTGAGCTGTAAGGGAGCCACAGGGATCATCAAATCCAAGTCCTGGCTTGAGCAGAGCAGGACAAGACCCTTCCTTGATAGGGTGGTGATGACATTTTCTCTGTGCTTTACTCACAATTAGGGATTTTTTCACCTAAATTGCCTGGGACCTTCTAAACCAATTGAAAGTTGCCTTAAATTAAAAGAATCCACCACTATTGCACTATAGTGAACTCCGGTGTGCAAACAAATTCATGTAAATCTATGTTGCATGGAGAAATTTATTTCCCAAGAATTTCCTGTAGGTGCTGAATCTCTGGTCTTACACAGATCTGTTATTTCAATTGCAGGACTCTGAACAGGGAATTCTCAATGCCCTTGTAATTATCTAGGAGAATAGAATTTCCTCCTACCCAACAATTCCTTCATTTGGACTTTTTACAGTTTTCTTCATCTCTCTCTCTTTCATGTGTCTTTATAACATACTGAAAAAAAAATCCTAAATCATATTTTCCTAAAATATAATGAAAAAAGTAAGTAAGTTAAAATAATCCTTTGCAATAAAACAATTTTAAATTTTATGGTGGCTCTATGCTTTTTAATGCATATCTGAGTTCCTTATATCCAGTCTCTTATTGAACTGCATGAACAAGAGAATTACTTTTATTCTGAAAAATATGAAGATAAAGAAACTGATCATCTGCTGCAGACAATCCAAGCTTCTCATTCTGAACAAAGTCTTTCCTGATATTCAGTAGATTTCATTTAATTAAATTCCATAATGACACATAAAGAAAAAGGTCCTTTCAGCACAGAAGAGCGGGAACTGACCACAAGAACTTCCTTTGTTCTGGGATCTTGGGCACTTTAGGATGTTAGAAGTAATTAATTGTTGCTGGCCAATTTAATCAAATGCACTGCTATTAACAGATCTCAAGGGCCACTTAAATAATTTCAGGATATGAACATCCAAGCTAAGCAATCTCCATTCTGAAAAAAATACTTGCCTAAAAACAACAGGACTGTTTTATAAACCATTTGGTGTTTCTAGCTGGATAAAAATGCAAGTGGGATAACACTGCTTAAAGACTTAAAAGCTCAGCAAAACAAAAGAAAACCAAATAAGACCAAAAGAAAAAGCAAACAAATAAATAAACTCATTTCTGAGAACACTGAGACCCAAATTGTTCCCTTTTTTTTCATAATGTTATAGGGTTTTATATAGGCGAAGTAACTTAAGCAATCCTTATTTCCTAGGTTTTAAGATGAGACACCTTAGGGTTGAGTTTAGGGTTGTGTTTAGGGTTTAGATGAAGGGGTTGAGGGGCTCAGCCTGGAGAAAAGGAGGCTCAGGAGGGACCTTCTGGCTCTGCAATGTAAGTCTATTTGAACAATTATTTTTTTCCTACAAATTCAGTATTAGTTACCTTGTTCATGTGTCACCCTTTAACAGGCCCTGTTTGGTAAGATCAATAAAATGGCTGATGTGATAACACATTCCACCTCCTGTGACTTTATCCCAACACTTTGCAAATGCATCCACTTCCCCCTGTCACCTCCCCATTCTGGAATTAAAACTGCTTGACAGTACTAAATAGTTACAGAAAAGCTTCTCTCTCAAGTGCACATAATTGTTTAATTGAATTAGTGGAATATCATGTGCTGGTCATCTACATTAACAGAAACACAGAAACCTTTTTGACTTATAAACATCCCATAAATAGAGACAGACAATTAAAAAAAATCAGTTCTTCCATTTATGAACAAAAAAATTCTCCTGCCATTTGTTTTTTCCCAATTACATCATTTGGACTAATATTAGAGAAATATTCACACAAACTTAATAATAGAAGACATCTTTTCCCTCCACAAACCTTCTTAAAGTATTTCAGATCAAGTCAAGGGGTAATGGGGCAAACAGAGACACAAGAAATTGTGTCAGACAAGCATTGTTCTTTGCTTTTCTTATGAAAGTGCATAATTTAAAAATCAGAGACAGTCAAATCTTTAAATAAGTGTGCTGCTTGAAAAAATTCTTGTTGATGTTGACTGCAAAGCCTTAGATCAAAAGATAATATTGGTGACAGCCATGGAGGCTTTCTGAAGAATGTAAAAGCTTAACAAAAATCTTCACCTGTTTCAATTAAAGAAAAACATTTTGGCACCCCCCCAGAAGCAGAAATCTGCTGGAGGTTTTCCTTTCTGGCTTCTCAGACAAAGCAATTTTTTATTAAAAAAGACATGACTTTGATTACATATGCTTCAGACAGGCCTTGCTTTATGTTTGATGTTGATAGAGGGTTTTCAGTATTATACCTGATGGATTTTCTACAAATAAATTCTTGAGGATTAGCCCTGCTTTATTGCAGATGTTTTCTGAAGCAAGCAGCAATCCAGAGATATGTCATTTATGCTATTACAGGCCTGCATTTCTGCTGAAACGAATGGGGTTATTTTCTTAGATGATTTGTTTTGACAGCAGAAAAACATATTTTAGAAGAAGGAAACTGATCAAAAGGGCTATCAACAGCGTACCTTATTTATTTATTTAGTTATCTACTACTTTTAAAATTTATTTGCTAAATTTATTAACTGAAATCTGTATTTAGACATGGGTTCTGTCAGTGGCACACACAAGAGTTGTTACATACATTGATTATGGAAATTTGATCCTGAAGGAAGAGGAAATCAGCAACACAAAAACTTTGAGCACCCCCAGCATTTTTCATCTCTCCAATCTGAATTAGGGCTTGAGTTTCCACCAAGAGTGATGTAGAAACACAAGGAAAAAATTGGCACTCTACATCTTGTTTATTGTCACTCGAACACCTCCCTCTGCAGAGGGATTTCTCAGGCTCATTCCCACCTCAGAGATTTGGAAGGGGTGTGATGCTCTGAGGAGGGCACTGCTGCCAGCACTCCCCCCCTGCCCTCCATCCTCCCCTTCGGAGGGAACTTCTGAAGAAGTCTGAAAGAAATCTGAGGAGGAAATAAAGCTTGAAAAAGTTACCTGTTAAAATCTTTCACAAACAAAGCATGATCTGACTTCCACAGAGACTCTGAAGCATGGACTCCTCCTCCCCTTGCTTATATCATCTCTCATTTTTGCATCCAGCACAATATAAATGAATACCAGCAATACATTCAGAGGGAAGGTGAGGCTGTGATTCCTCTCTCATGATTTTTAGGTAAAAGCTCCTTGGTGTCTGCCCATGGTGACCTTTTCTAAATGTGTGATGTTCCCTCTGACTCAGCTACAGGAAAAAGATCATCCTGCCTTTTGGGCTTTAACTCCTGAGGAGGTGTTTCCTGGAGCCACTCTGTGATCTTAGCTTTGTTCACACATTTAATTGCAATTATACCAATCCTTGTACTTTGGAAACAGCCTTAATTGGGCAGCAGCTGTAAGAGGATTATTCCTCAGATCTCTGCTAGGAAATCTCTGCTGCTCCTGTTGGCAGAGTGGGAGGCTCTGGAAGTTGGGCAGAGTGAGTAAGGTCCATAAATGACTCCTATGGAGTTAATTTATTGATTCCAGCCTTTTTTTGCTGGGAAGGATTTCATGGTGAGAAACAAAGCCAATGGTCTTTGCAAGTGTATTGAATGGTATTTTGCAATGTGGAATTGCCAAGCCTGGAAAAGACCTTCCAGGCTATCAGGTCCAACCACCACCACATTCCCACTAATCCATGTCCTCAAGTGCCACATCCAAAAGTTTTTTGGACATTTTCAGGGCTGGGTGACTCCCCCATGGCCTGGGCAGCCTGATCATTCTAATAGCACTAATATTAATTCTTTTCTCCGAAGTTCTCAAGTCACCATTGGCAGCCCACTAATTTTATTGTTAGAGCTCCTATTAAAATATACAGGTTTCTTTAAAATGACTTAACTGTCATTACCTAAAGGGCATAGATTTGATAAAAATTAACCTAAAATCTGGTCAGGCAAGTAATTGTATCTCCCCAGTCTCTGGCAGAGGATCTAATGTTTTACTGATATTTGTCAGGGCAATAGTTTTTAATTTTGTGGTTTGTATTCCTAGAACAATAAAATAAAAATGAAAATATATGACAATTTTTGAAATAAGGAAATAATTTAACTAAGTAGCAAAAATGATATATATATATGTAATGAATCAAATTAAACACAGAAAAAAATGCAAATATATAAAATACAAAATATGTTTCTTTCTATCAAATGAAGAATAATATTTTGCACCTTTTTTTCGCTTCGCTGTGCAGCCTTTAAGAGACACTATGCTATTTATACATGTCATTAAACTATAACAAAAATTCCAGTAGCAATTGTCTACCTGTCTTTGAATTCATTTGGTCTTCTTCAGAAAGAAAAATACTTCTATGTTCCCTTTCTTTTTTACTTGGAGTTCCTTTTTTTAGGAAATAATCATTTATTGTCAATAACACCTTTATCATTGCCATAGTCATATCAGAATTTTATAACTGTTAAAGATCCCATTGACTAATTTGTAGATTTTTGTTATGTTAGAGGAAAGAAATATAGATTTTATTTTTTAAAAAAAATACATCCATATTTTTTTTCTATTAGGCCTTCCTTAGATGACAAACTAATGTGAACTACTAATCTACTGCCATGGCATGGAGCAATTTTACCCCATTAGCAGCAGAAATTTCTTGTAAATCTCAAGGAAAGTGGGAGCAGTGATTCACGATCTCATTTTGTACACATGGACATGGCTTAAATACAATAAAGAAAGGGTTGAATAACTTGAATGGAGGAGAATAACATTTTGGAAGTAATCTCTCTTTTTTTTGAGCATCATTTTAATTCACATTCATTTTTTTTCTTTTTTCTTTTTTTTTTTTTTAACACAGAATCCTCTCACACCTCAAGAAATCCAAAGAGGACTTGCTGAAGTAAATACTTGAGAGTATTTCAGAAATAAAACATGATCCTTGTGCCTAAACAAAGGGGAAACTGGACTTTGTATTAGTTCTGTGAATCCTTCGGGCTCTGCAGCAGTGCCTAGAAATATTCACAATAAAGACCAATTTTTGTACAAGCATCATTGATGTGGGATGCTCCAATACAAGGCAGCTCCAAAGCTTTGGGGTCTTCTCTCCCTGGAGTCACAAAGCATCAGAAGGCTGCGGCTGCCTTGTAGCACTTGGAACCTGTGTTTGCTTCACATCCTCTGTTCCAAATCAGCAGCAGAAAAAACCCTGAATTCCAGAATTTCTGGGAAATTGTGTTATCTGAGGAGATCATGGAAATTTGGGGATTGAAACCTTTGGTTATTTGCCTAGAAGGAAAAATGTACCTCTGTGAGACCTGGTCCATGAAAAAAATCAAGAGAGAAGCAGCATAATTCCTATGGCCTCAAGATTATTTTCCTATTTTCAACAACACTGTCTGACTGAAGAGGAAGGAAAAAATTGAAAGGGATTGAGCAGCCTGGTCTAGTGAAAGGTGTTCCTGCCTTTGTCAGGGTGCTGGAATGAGATGGTCCTCAAGTTCCTTCTCATCCCAAACCACTAATGATTTCATGATTCCATGAAATTCAGCAATCTTTTTCTCTGTCCCAGCTCGGTTCCATGCCCTGGTGCTGTCACAGCTGCTGTGTGTTTATCCCAGGCAGGCTGTGCTGCCAAGGCACTCCAGCCATCCAGCAGAGTTCAGGATTTCTAAAACTGAGAGCACTCTTTACCTCACAGAGCTGAGAGTCTTTGGCCTAAGGATGCAGTAACTGTGTCCCTGTGGGATATCAGCAGTTCATCAGTGTGGGTTTCACTCGTGCTGTCACTCAGATTTGCAGGGATTTCATGGTGATAATATTTTATCTTGATGTTCTTTTTATTTTATTCCTTTCGGCAACATGCTGTGCCAGCTTGACCTGAATTACCAGATTAATAAATCATATTAATAAGACATGAGAAAGTAAAGCAGTCAATCACTTACCAGTCTGGAGGGAACTTAAAAACAGAAGATTGGTGGCAGTTCTCAGGTCAGGTACTTCTCACTCATGGGCTTCTCTCCTATTTTGGAGTCCAGAACAGGAGCACATCCCAGGCAGGAAAATTCACACCAAACTTAACCAGATTTTAGATCATTGCCACTGTTTTCATCAAGTTTGATGGAGATTAAAAGTCACTTTATAGCTAGCTGCTACAAAATGCTGCATATATTCTGTTATCAGATCTGAAAGGATTCTATTAAGTGATGGCATAATGAATCATAGAGTCACAGAACATCCTGAGTGGGAAGGGTTCATGGAGTCCAACCCTGTCCCTACCCCAACAATCCCACCCTGTGCATCCCTGGGAGCGTTGTCCAAACCCTCCCCGAGCTCTGGCAGCCTCGGGGCTGTGCCCATTCCCTGGGGAGCCTGGGCAGTGCCCAGCACCCTCTGGGGAAGAACCTTTCCCTGAGCTCCAGTCTGACCCTGCCCTAGCACAGCTCCAGCCATTCCCTGGATCCCGTCCCTGTCCCAGAGGGCAGAGATTGGAGCTGTCCCTGTGCTGCCCCTCAGGAGAAGGTGCACTGTCACACACAGCTCATCACATCAAAGCTGAATCCCTTCCTCTGTAGAAGTCAAAACTTGTTTATAAAACTTCATGAAATTTCTCATTGTTTCATTCCTCCATATAACACGAAGCATATTGGAACCAGCCTATCCGATTTCAGCTTGCCTCTTTCTTCTTTTCCTTCTCTTAAATCCAGATAAAACCACATAATAGAAAGTTTTATTAATATGTTGGTGTAGTGACACATAAATGAGTTGCCTGAGAGGGTGCACAGCACACATTTTGATATACCTTCCCTCCAGTTTGCCATGGCACTGGTCAAGTAATTGAAGCATGTAACCTGCCCTGCTCTTAAAATTATGAACCCTGGGAACTTTCAAATTATTCAGAAGAAAAGAAGAAGAAAAACAATAAGAACAAAAATCTTCAGCCTCAAAAATTTCTGCCCTAAGATGAATTGGAAGACGTTATTGTTCCTTTTGGTATAAAGTTTCTGGTAGCAACCTTAATACTGCTCAATAGCATCACATCCCAATATTTCCAGGAAGAACCAGGGTTTCTCTATCCAGTTGTTTTCTGTCCTGAAAATAAACTAAAAGGGTATGTTGAAACTATAAGACCAGGGTGGAGCACACTGAGTATAAAATAATTCAGAGATTGTGCCATTGTTAAAGCTAAAGATAGGATTAAGAAAACCTAAAAGCTGTCACTCATACCTGCACTTGTCAAATTCTCATAGACTAGGCCCAAACTAAGCAATAACCAGGAGAAGTTGTACTTATATATTTGAATAATGATTTCCATCTGACAGGATTTTCCCAACCATCTGTCCCTTCAGATGAAAGTAATTTCTTACTCCTGTGTAATTCCTGACACCTTTTCCTTATGTATTTGTGGGTGTTTTAAATGTAAATACTGATTTCAACAGGCTACACAATAATTGTAATTTACAGGTCTTGAATATGATGTCTTAACTACACTGCCTGTGCTTTAAATTCACTTTACATTCAGTGGTGATGAAGTGTGAGACATCCATGGTTTGCCATCAGCATGGGGAGAAGCATTTTTGTCCTGGACTCATTCCCCAGGGAACTGTTTTGACCTTGCTTGTTAACAGAGGGTTTGTGGTGAGATGCAAATAAATGTAAATTGTTAACTCGGCGCTTCTCAGCACCAGGCAGTGTAGTGGCCTTTTGTACATTCCAATACACCAAAAAAACCCCCAAAAAAACATAACCCAGGCTCTCATTTGCATTCATTAATCCCAGATTCTGAATTTATTGCCTTATTCTGAATTTATTGCCTTCCGCCTGCCTTCCGCAGCTCCCGTACCCGGGAGAAACCTGCCCGGGGTAATTAATGACACACTGCTTAATAAAATAATGCAGCTCGAGCCCTAAAGTTCTGGTACACTTAAAGGACTGTAGGAATGCTTTTCATTCACAAATAGGGTTTGGCAGGAAGAGGAGAATTCAGTGATTTACTGAGGAAGCTGGAGCTGTGTCCTGCTGTAAGCAGCTCTGTGGGCTGTGGGACGTGCTGCTCTGGCTTTGTGTGCCCTTCCAGTTGTGACAGCTTGTAGCCATGATATTTTCTGAAAAATCCTTTCCTTAGGATTTTTCCTCCTGAGAAGCTGAGAGGCCTCAGGAACAAAATGTAAACAATGGTTATCTGCTGCTGTGGAATGCAACAGGTGCATCTGTGATTGGTCTCATGTGGTTGTTTCTAATTAATGGCCAATCACAGTCCAGCTGTCCGGACTGTCTTGGTCAGTCACAAGCCTTTGTTATCATTCTTTTTCTATTCTTAGCTAGCCTTCTGATGAAATTCTTTCTTCTATTTCTTTAGTATAGTTTTAATATAATATATATATCATAAACTAATACATCAGGCCTTCTGAAACATGGAGTCAACATTCTTGTCTCTTCCTTCATCCTAAGACCCCTGTGAACACCACCATAACAGCTAGCTGATTTCTGCTGTAATTGGGCAGCAGGGCTGCCTTTGCCTGAAATTTGGTCCTTATTTAAAATACTCAAGTGGAAGATTTAAATGGAGTTGTAGGAATGGGCTGAAGGAGCCTGTGCTGGAAGTGGCTAAAGTGAGTCTCAGTCAGAACGAGCTGAGGCTGCTGGCTGGGATCCATCCCTGCTACGTGCCCTGTACACAACAGCCTTCCATAAGGATCTGAGCTGTCTAGCACATTAAATTATTATTTCTTCACTGAATACATTGGCAAAGGGTGGGGAGACTGACTTGTTAATCAGGTTCAGGGCTTAGGGGAGCTCCTTTTAGGTGTGTCGCAAGAGAAGAAAATTGGATATGTTGAGGAATTGTAGAATCACAAGGAAGTTTGGGTTGGAAGGGACCTTACAGCCCATCCAGTGACGCTCCCTGCCATGGGCAGGGACACCTTCCACTAGCCCAGGTTGCTCCAAGCTCTCTCCAACCTGGCCTAGGACACTTCCAGGGGCTTTTCTGAGCTTCTCTGGGCACCCTGTGCCAGGGTCTCCCCACCCTCACAGGGAACAATTCCCTCCCATTTTCCTGTCTAACCCTGCCCTCTGGCAGTGGGAAGCCATTCCCCATGTCCTGTCCCTCCATCCCTTGTCCCCAGTCCCTCTCCATCTCTCTTGGAGCCTCTTTAGGCACTAGAAGGGGCTCAGAGGTTTCCCTGAAGCCTTCCCTTTTCCAGGTGAGCACCCCCAGCTCTCCCAGCCTGGCTCCAGATCAGAGGGGCTCCAGCCCTGGAAGCACCAATGTGGCTTTCACACCACTTTTTCCAGCAGATCAAAATCCTTCTTGTGTTTTGGCTCCCAGACCTGGACACAATTCTTACGGTGGGGCCTCACAAGAGCAGAGGAGAGAGAAAGAATCACCTCCCTCAAGATGATTCTTGTAGGAATCCTATCTGTCCTATAGAGCAGATTTTAAATCCACTTTATAAAGCTGTGCCACAATTGCACAGAATTGTGTTGATTTTACAGCTCATATACTTAAGGACTATTACAGATTTTTATCTTTTTTCCTAGTATGAAGAATCATAATGAAAATAACTCATAAAGCTATTGAGGGATCTTCAGATAAAAGCATCAAAGCCAGAATTATTCAACAAGCTCAGCATCCACAATCAGGTAAAGGGATGCAATCACTCTGTGGCACTGATTCCTTTGCAGTGAGTGACAAAATCCCCACTGATTTCAAGGGTCTGTGGTCTCATCGTGCATGTCCCAGTGAGCTCATGTTTGGGTTATGGAGCTCTTTGAACATTTGCCTAATGGGATTGCAGTGGCTGCTGCTGAGAGCTGAGCACTGCTGCAAGGCTGGGCCCTACCCAGGTGCCTGAAGGAGAATCTGATTTCTCTGGAAAAGTTGGGCAGTAGAAGGTGAAGAATACTTCTACTTCCCCTGAAAGTCCAGGCTCATTTTAAATATTGATTTTGTGTGAGCACCACAGGGATGATAAAGGGCTGCTCCTATCCACAAAGCATCAGTGAAGGTGGGGTTTTTGAGATATGTACATGTGGAGTCTTAGTTTTTTTGGGTTTTTGTTAGGGTTGGGATTAAATGTGTGAGATAGTATTTTTTGTTTGGACTGAGATGTTTATTAGCTTTTATTTATATTACAGTTTCACAAACTGCGAGTTTTACAGTATTTTACTCTAACAAGCTAAAAATGGAGTTGTATCTCTCTTTCTATAAGGCTTTTTAAGGAGAAACTGTCTAATTAAGAAATGACACCTAAATTATTTTTAACTGAATAATTAAGTACTCATGGCCCACAATGCAGACTTTTTAATCTAATTACACAATATCCTAAACTTATGAGAAAGAAGGTGAAGAAGAAGGATTAGCTTTTGTCCTAAAATCTCTATTTTGTTTTATGTATATTACTATATTCTAAAACTTTAAGCACTAAGTTTTATGCTATGTGATATTACACATTTCTATTTAAACTACACACTTACAATCTTAGGATTGTAATTTTAGGAGTCTTTTCTACAGCCTCAGGTCAAATGCAGTGTTCTCTTGGGGGTCAGTGCTTGTCAGTACAGAAAACCTTAAATTCTCAGTAACCAGGGTTCCAGCACGTAGAGAGTAGAGACTATGAAATTTGATTTGGCTTTTTGCTGGTTTTCACACACATCCTGGGGGGCACCAGGCAGAGCAATGCTGGCCGTGCCAGGAGTGGCTTGTCCTGCCCTGCCTCACTGGAATGTTGTGTGCAATTTTGGGTGCCACAATTCCAGAACATTCTACAGGTGTTAGAGGGTGTCTGAAGAAGGGACATGAGGATGGGGAAGGGTACTGGAGGAGCAGCTGAGGGGCAAAATGAGAGCTCATGTTTATGATCCTTGCTTTAGCAAACTGGTAAAACTGAATCACAGCTCTGCAACAGAACAAGATTTAGGAACTAAACTTCCTAATAACTACAACTCTGTCACAGACATATTTTCTGAAAAATCCTTTTGCCAGGATTTTTTCTCCTGAGAAGCTGAGAAGCCTCAGAGGAAAAGAAAAGCAATGATTATCTGCTGCTATGGAATGCAACAGGTGCATCTTTGATTGGTCCATGTGAGTTGTTTTTACTTGATGGCCAATCACAGGTCCAGCTGTGTTGGGAATCTGGTCAGTCACAAGATTTTATTATCATTCCATTCCTTTCCTTTCTAGCCTTCTGATAAAATCCTTTCTCTTTCTTTAGTCTAGTTTTAATATATCATTTCCTTTTAATATAATATGTATCATAAAATGATAAATCAGCCTTCTGAAACATGGAGTCCAAATTCTCATATTTTCTTCTGTCCTGGGACCCTTGCAAACACAACCATACAACTCTACTTCTTCCCATGAGCTAAATTCAATTTAGGAATACTTCTCTTTAGCATCCTGTACCTGATTTCTGTAGTACAAAGTTCACCCATTAACTGGCT
The DNA here is from genome assembly GCA_013401095.1 of Passerina amoena. Lineage (NCBI taxonomy): Eukaryota > Metazoa > Chordata > Aves > Passeriformes > Cardinalidae > Passerina > Passerina amoena. The sequence goes on from WBNP01004546.1 coordinate 230,162, forward strand.
GTTTTCATCTTATAATTTCACCCTTTTGTGCGTTGGAAATTTTCTGAGAGAAAAAAAAAAGATTTTTTTATGAAGCCCAAAAGGCATTTTGAAAGCAGAATATGATGCTGCTCTGTGCAGTTACTCTTTACGAGTTTTGTTGGATGTTTTTTCCCCTGAGATGCACAAGCACAATTTGATTTTTCACTTGCTGGTCCAGATGTAATAAGCCTTGCAATGAGATCCCTCGTGATTTATCATGATTTGGATTCATCTGGGCTCTCAATGTGTTGCCAAAGTTTTACAGACCTCCCCATGAGGCTGATTACTGCCACAGAGGAAAACTGTAGGAAGCCTGGCCGGATCTGTGTAGCTGAAATCTTTGTCAAGGTTTCATTCTGTTTGAAAAGCTGTTTTACCTTTCCTCACATTAGCATATGAAAAATCCCGGCTAATTTCATTTGGCCTTTCAAAAATCAATTTCCCTAAGACAGCAGTATTGACCAATTAATACTTTGCCTCTGCGGGAATGTATGTGCAAAAGAAAGGGAAAATAATAGCTGTAAAACCAATATAAGTTAAAATCATTGAAGCATAGAATCATAAGGTTGGAAAGTCCTCAGGGATCATCAAGTCCAACCTTTGACCAAATCCCACTGTGCCCACACATCACAAAGTGAGACAACCACTCATTTGATAAATATCAAATAAAATATTATTTTCAAAAGTGAGTCCTCTTCCTGAATTCTGCTTTGGAAAGCTGCAGCATGAAGTCAGAATCAAGATGTTGATCAATCAGTACTGCCAATTTACAGCTATATGACTTGGAGCAGAACTGGGATCTTTGGTGCCACATCTTCATGGAAAAAATCCATTACATGGGGTAAATTTTTCTTTTTTCTTTTGCCTACCAGACTACCCTGAGGAAAAAGCCAGGCCAATAAAAAAAATAGAAAGAGAAGTATAGAAATTCTTCAGGGTGCAAAAGGAAAATCAAGGGAGATCCTGGCTCACAGGTTTGCTCTAAAAACTCTTGATCTTTGAGGTTCCTTCCAAACCAAGCCATGGCATGACTTTGGGATTTTATGATTCTGTGATATTTTGCATTTGTGCAGTTAGTGTTTGAGGAAGGAAATTATTCCATGGGCACCAGCAAGAGCTGCTCACATAACTGTGCAGGCAAGCCCTGTGTCCTTTATCATAAAAATTTTAAAATGTTATGGGGCTTGGGTTTACTTTTGGTCCTTGACCCCCTCATTGTGATGGCTGCAGATCAGCTCTGCTGGAGAGATGGGAAAATGGTACCTGCAGGCCTTGTGGGTGGATTTCATTGGCTTTGGGGTAAAATTGAAGTGGGATATTGAACTTGGGTGTCCCTTTGGGTGGATTAGAAATATCACCAGGAAAGAGACGCTGAGCACTCACCCCAGAAGCAGCATCTCAGTGATGCAAGGGGTAGGAAAAAAAGGGTTATTAAGTGTTAAAATTGTTCTTTGTGGGTGTGGGGAGGAGATTAGTTCTAGATAAGAGTTTAGGAATGATAAACTATATTTACAAAAGTTTACCATCAACTGCTTCTCTGCTTTCTCTTTGAGGGACAATGTGGAGTAAAGAGAGGTGTCTGAGTTCTGGGCTGGGCTGGGTGTTGCACAGCAGGCAGAGAACCCCAGCTCCTTCTGCCTCTCTCAAGCACTGCAGTTATTATGGCTCTCATGCCCATTGTTTGCTTGCAGTGCCTCTGGAAAATTATCTTCCAGCCTCCTCAGAGGGCACAGCAAGGGAAACAGGGGCCAGGGAAGGAGGAACCTGAGAGCTGCCAGCACCACAGTGTCTGCCCCTGCCTGGCCCTGGGCAGATGAGCTGTCTCACACAGCATTTGGGGAAATCTGGGGAATTTTGGCATCCTGCACGTTGCCCTGCACATCAAGGGACAGGCACTGAGCTGCTGCAATACTGGTTTTCAAAATACCAGGCACTCCAGCCTTTAATTTCTGCCAGTTTGTGCGTAATGAGCACAGGACCAGGAAAGGCAACTACAGCATTAAAGCTTGGGAAGATTTTACTGAGACAAAGAGCAGCTGAAGCAGAGCTCTCAAAGCAATTGGTACAATACAAAAAAAAAAATCAGAAATATTTTCATTACTATGGTGTGACAATTTTGAGGAAAGAAAATATGTTGATAGCCCAAAATATACAGAAAGGAAAACTGTGCAAAGCTGCACATGAGGCAAATTCATCGAGGAAGGTGGGAGAGGCAGCTCTTCCAAATGTGCTGAGAAATCTTTCTGGCTAAATTGAATTTGGAGTGTGTCCCAGGTACAAAACAGTTTTAGCCAGAGTGCTCCAGATGGAGATCATCCTGAGCCAACAGCTAACTGTATCAATGCTTTTCATTGACTTTGGTGCTGCAGAATGAAATGGCAGCAAAATGTCCAACATATGATTCCTTTTATTACTCCTGATGCCATAAGTGACACTTTCCCTGGACTATCACCACGTGGCAATTATTATTCACCACCATCAGTACTGTTTCCACCTGTCAAATCATGAGTCTTGTTGATTAGTTTGACATTTTAGCAATAAAGTAATCTGTGCTACCTGATTTAATCCATCCTCTCTTTTGTACTTACTGCCTCACTTAGAAAAAAAAATGAACCAGCATGGAAATAGTTGAAGTTTTAAATCACAGTTAAAATTAAAATACTAATTTCTAGAACTAAAGCCACCTACAGTGTGTATTATATTAATATAAATACTTCAATATGACAGAAAAAAATTACCAGGGGAGAAATCCAAAATGAATAACGGTTTGATGTGCAAACACTGAGGAATATGAGATGTATCAGTGCACATTGCCGTAAAAACTCCTGGATTTCTCACAACTCTCTCAAATTTCTCTCAAAAATCACAGTGCCATTTCACTTAGGACGATCCCAAGAGGCAGAGCTAGCAGGTAATTATTTTGATAACTTTTTCCTTCCTACCCTCAAGCACTTTTGTATGTACACTGAATATATTTAATGCTTCATTATTCAGCAAACGTTTACCTCACCTATAATTAGAAATAAGTGAGAAATACTGAGCAGTTTTTTAATAGGAACTTTTCAAAACACACACACACAAGCTGCCGTGTGATTCTCAACCCCAGCTGGAAAAAATAAACTAAGAGAACAAGAACATATCATAGACAAGTGAAATCAAATCCTGACTGACAACCTTTGTGTCTGTTTGAGCAGATACAATTTTGGAATTACTGATAAATTAAGTTTTCATCCACTTTGGAAAAAAAAAACACCCAGAAAGCTGTGTGCTGAAAATGCTGACAAGCCCCTTTCAGAGGTGTTGCCATCAGATGGTGATATAATTAGGTCCCAGAGTAAGGTACAGAGTGTTGGTAGTGCAGCCTGTCAGTAATTCTGCAGTGATTTATGGTCTGCTACAGGAGAGCAGCACCAGGACAAGCAGAGCCACACACGTTGTTAAGAGGAGACATTTTCCACTAAACCTTTAAAGGGAAATGTTATCATCAGGATTCACAGATGACAGATTTTCAAAGATATTTAGATACCTATGAGTACAAATAGTTCTCTGCTATAATTCTGAAGGGTGCAGGCAATTTGGTACCCCCTTGTTTTTAGCAAGCACTGAGTATCTGCGAATTAAAAACCTCGAGAGTGATAAAGTGTAGAAACAGCATGGAATTAAAAAGGTTTTGTTCATCTGAGGAGAAGCTGAGGGCATTTGGTTTCTTCAGCTGGAGAAGTGGAGACTGAGGTCAGGCCGCAGTGGGGGCTGATGGGCAGCAGAGGGACAGCTCTGATCTCTGCCCTCTGTGACAGGGACAGCACCCAGGGAGTGGCTGGAGCTGGGCCAGGGTCAGGCTGGAGATCAGGGAAAGGCTCTTCCCCAGAGGGTGCTGGGCACTGCCCAGGCTCCCCAGAGAATGGGCACAGCCCCAAGGTGATGCCTCAGATTTGAGCTCTTTTTATATTTTTCAGATTCTGTTCTGCTTTAGTGTGTGGGTCTGAGCTTCATATCAGCGGATGGTGAGCTCTCTTCACAGAGCAGGGAGACAAAACAATTCCTGCTCTAGCTGGGGACCAAGGACAAATGATCCAAATCTCAGGCCCAAGAGCACAAACAATGTTGACTAAAGAGAGAAAAACAAGCAGGATGGGACTGCATGGGCTAAAGCTGGAATTGGACAATTAACTCCAAGATGCAAATGGACCAGAACTTATAAAAGTAAGAGACCCCATGACCAGTTGTGCATTTTGTGACCATTTTGGTTCATCTTGGGTGCAGCCCTGGCTGGGCTCTTGTGCTGCCCAAGGTGGATCCATGGAGGCCTTTTAATAAATCCCTGCTTTATTCTTTAACTCTGTCCAGCCTCTGTTCTCGGTCAGCCTTCTCAAGGCATCAAAGGCTGCCAGAGCTCCAGGAGAGTTTTGGCAAAGCTCCCAGGGATGCTCAGGGTGGGATTGTTGGGGTGTCTGTTCAGGGATAGGGGCTGGACTGGAAGATCCTTTCCCACTCAGGAGAGTCTGTGATTCTGTGATTTAGTTTCCAGTTGAAATGAGTGCTGGTAACCAAACCAGTAAAGAGGTAAATATGCCTGGAAATGTCCCCTGAGCTCAGATTAATTCTCCAGAGCTCCACATGGCATTGTTGGGCAGTAGGCACCAAACAAGATTTATGACATGTCAGGAGAATAGAGCAGCAGTAATGAACAACTGCAAACAAGGGGCTCTCAAGAAAGACAACAATATTGTTTAAATACCTTATTGTATTACCTTGTCTGCAAGAAAAAAAATGCTAGAAAATAACATAAAAATAACTTCAGGCAACCCTTACTGCACTCCTTGTTCCTCCTCCTTCTTCCTGTTACAGCTTTTTTTCTTGCACTGAATTCTGCAATGTGTTCTCACCTGCTGATTCAGGTCCCTTCACACATCATTACATCACATCTGTTTAGGTGGTGCATTTCTCTACACACATATATAACCCTGTGGTTGCCTGATACACCATTCAAATCAATGAGAGAAATAAAAAATACCAAATCAATTGAAATCTATTTTATTACACATGAAAAAACAAAATCAGGTTATACACTGCTCACTCCACTGTGAAAATCAGCCTGTGGAGAGAGCTGCCTCATGAGCTGGTACTTAAAAGAGCAGATGACAGCCAGCTAGGCAGTGAAAGACAGATGGGACAGATGTGACACATTGGAGGAAGACTTCCTAATAACACTCCTAATAAATGTGATACCACTCAGCATGGCACAGGAGCACACAGGGATGAAGGGTCCAGTGAGAGTTTCCACTTTGATGGTATTTGTGCAAAGAAAACAGGCATTTTATTAAAAATAGGGTCCTTTCTCCATTATCTTTTCTTCCATAGAAAATGGAAGTTATATCTGCTCTGTGCTCAGTGCAAAGTGAAATGTACTAAATCTTGATGCTTTTTGGGTAAGCCACAGGATGTAACTGATTTTAGGACAGAACACTGCAATTCCAGGGACATCTAGGTATGGATCCAGAGAAAGAAGATCAAACTCTGCTCCAGTTTCCCACTTCAGATACTTTTGTTTGGCCCAGTTAGAGTCACAGGAGCTTCATTTGGGCTTTTTATCAAAATACTCCAGCTCTGGGTTTGGTGACATAATTCAGCCATTTCTGATAAAAGTTTTTGTCCAATAAACTTTTGTAATATCAAAGGAAGCTTCACTGAGTTAATAATTTCTTGATTTGGCTTAAATTTAGTATCAACCTATTTTTTGTGTGTCAAGAAACAGAATCAATGAATGCACAACAATTTAATTAAAACTTCATCAGACCTTGGACAAAAGATTTTATCAGAAGAGGTGACTGGCAGAATAATGTCACCAAAAACCACAATATAGACAGGCACTGCCCTTTACTTCCTTGCTTCTCTTCCATTATGCCTTTTAGATCTTTAGGTTTCTATATTTCATTAATTCCAATAATTCCACTCACACTTCTGATCAAATGAATGTTCTGTTCCCATAATTTTAGAACAAGTAGAACAAGTAGGCAGGGTGGAGATAATCTCTTATTTGCTAAGTTTTAAATTATTTTTCTTCTTTTTCCTCCTTTTGTCACCATACAAAATTGTGTAAGCAGTGAAAACTTTGCCCTGTAATGTGCAAGTAGAAATTTCACAATAATTACACTGCAACTACAATTTTTGACCAGGAAGGAATTATTTTACTGAGAGTAAATATAATATAATTGCAATCTTGGAAATGTAACCTGGATTCTCAGAGTTATTTCAAAAATTAAAATATCTCATCAAAAGTAGATAAGGTAGGTGTCATATTAATAGAATTCCAGTTCTGTGAGATTAATTAAAAAAAATACAATTCTTCCACAAAGTAACTGCACTGTATCATGCATAAAAATATCATGTAATTAAAATGAATGTATTAATTTGGTTTCAATGACATTACACTTCATGAGTGGAATGAAAAATCTCAATCCTGCAAGGTCAGGAAGGGCAGCCTCCATCGTGGCACTTTGCAAGGTAAAATATTTTAGGCTTGAGTAAGATCATTAGTCCTGATTATTCACCACCAGGCCTGGGAAAACAGAATGTGGGATGGACATGGAAGTTGTGCAAGTGTGAGCATTTACCAGCATGTTGCTTTTACATTTGTCCTGTCAAATAACAAATTATTTCTCAAATTAAATTGCTCACACTGATCTGGGCTTTTGGGCTGCTCTTTATTTATTCTTAGGTGAATAACTTATTCCTCTTCTTGTTATAGTTGCTAAAGTATTCATCATTTCAGAAAAGGGTTTTTTGCCTTTGCCTTTGGTCAGGAATTATGACTATTATGCATATTTGCAAGCAGCAGACCAAAAGAACACAAATTCTAGACATGATCCTTGTAAAAAACTTGGAAAGACCAGAACTGGAGAGGTGAAAATGGCTTTAATTTTTTCAGATTACACACCTGTTAACATTTTCATCAGCCACAGAGCAGTGCTTTTCACTCTGCAGATCAAGGTACTTGAATTTTCACCAGGATTTGTGTTCTCCTGCACTGCAACCTTGTAGTTCACAAGACTTTTACAGAACAACTGCACTCCTCCACAGGCTCTGCAATCTGCATGCAAAGTATGACAACAGATGTATGAAATTTACTCTTAGGATTATTTTTATTTCTGTGGTCTAAACCAATTAACCAAGTACAATGTCAGAGCTGTGGTTTGTGATTTAGATGAAGTTGATTGATGAGTAGGTGAAAAACTTCTGAGGTCACAGATTACAGAATCATGGAAAGATTGATTTTGGAAAAGACCTTTTAGATCATCAAGTCCAAGTTTCACTCAGCACCACCACCATGGTCACCACTAAACCAAGTCCCCACCTTTTTTTTAACAATTGCACTTGCACCTTTTTTTTAGCAATTCCAGGGATGGTGAGAACACCACTGCTCTGGGAGTGAACATCACCCTGGAAGTGTTCCTAAATCTTCCCAAAAAAATATAAAAACACAGTACAGGAGGTGTTGTGCTCTGTGCTGCTGTTGGTAAAGCTTTTAAATTATGCCTTGGCTTACAACACTTGGCAACCAAAATCCCTTTCTGCTTGGGAAGGAATACTACTCCATTATTATGCCATGAAAATAAATACTTTCAGGGAAATTCAGGAAATAGAGGAGCAAGAACAGTGAGGCCATTCCCTGCCCTGCCACTGATACTGCATCTCGTATGAAATCCTTACTTTTTTTTGCCTCAAAAGGGGAATTATGTCCTCATTTCATCCAGCACTCTGCACAAGACACTGTTAATGCTCCCTGCTGCAGATTAAAGGAAAATTTGAATGGCCAAACATTTGCATATTTAACAGCTGCTTTAGCAGGGTGCTCTGCCAAAGTGGGGATAGAAACAGATTGAATAATCCCTGTCTGCAAAAGTTACCAGGAGTGGGTGGGAAGGAGGTCATGCTGAGTTAAGGGCTGAAGGATGCTGAGAGCAGCCTGACTCATCCATCCCAAAATTCAACATTTCTGGGGAAATCTCTCTATTTCCTGAGATCCTGACAGAGGAACCAACAGGTGACAGTGCTGACCCCTGATCTAACCCAGCCTGGGGACATCTGACATCAGTCACTTTGTGCCAATAAAAGCCCAGCCCCACTTTTTAATGGGAGGATCTTCTAACACCCCCCTGCTGGGAGTGTGTGGAGATTCCTCCATGGAGTGGGGACCCCCTCAAGGTCACTCCTTGAGGGTGAGGAAAGAGATTTGGTCACTAAGATGGGTGAGTGACATAAATCCCTACTTAATAACTGTTTTTCTGGCTTTAATACCATTTCTTCAATAAATAATGAACTGTACTAGTAGTTAGAGCTGCCTGTAAGATATAGTAAATAATTTTATTAAGATCTTTTGGTCTAATAGTTATTATCTTCATCAATTTAAATAAATGATTCCTTTTATTTCTCTTCATATATTTTATTTGCCACCCTTAATCTTGTGGGACAATTTAAAGGACCTGTACAGTGCTTTGGACATAAGCTACTGCCTGAGACTGGGGTTGGATCCAGCCACACCCAGGAATTCTAAAATTCTGAGCAGGAACTCTGAAAGCCAAGGGGTTCTCTCTGATCTATCATGCCTGTGATCCTTTATCACTGATGAACCAAGTCTGTGGATGTCAACAGATGCTCAGTTTAGACTCCTACCTAAACTGCACAAGGAAGACTCCCCAGGTTCAAAGCCAAGCTGTTCCACCGTTATGCAAAATCCATTGCTCAGAGAGAGATTTACCTGGTTTTGTTCCCTTAATTGAAATGTCCTGACATAAATAATTCCAGGATAAGCCTCCAAGAGAGCTGGGTAATGGCAACCTGTAGCAGTTGCTGGAGGGGGGGATGAATAATGGAGTGTACACATAGCCAGGGGCGAGGATTTGTCACCAGGGCTTTGCAGACACGGCCACGTTTCACTTCACTGCAACATTCTTGGGGACAAGCAACACCTCCAAGAGCCTTTTGTCCACAGTGAAATGTCACTGTGCCTTTCCCAAAGCAGCAAGGTGTCATTCCGAATTCAAAATTGCAATTCTGATTTGATATAACTGGAGTCTGACAATTGTGACGCTACAAAAAACCTTCCATTCTTAACAAGTGCATCTGAAACTTAAATATGGTATTTGCAAATGCTTAAAAATTATATTCTGAGAATTTCTACTGATCCTGCTTTTTCCATTACATTCAGTCCTGGATCAATTCATGTCATCTCATAATTATATCAATTGTATTTTTGATTTTAAGTTTCTCACTTCAATTTTACTTTAATCCAGTGCCTGATTTCCCTCATGGCATCCCCAGCTTGCTGATTTTAACCCATCTTTATATTCTTATGCTTTCAAAGATCCTTACTGTTAAAAGAAGGGGAGGGAAGTACTGCTCAAGGAAAAAATTGTATATAAAGAAATAGTTTTGTATTATTTTTATTTTATTTTCATGCTGCATCTCCTTTTAGGATATTTCTTTTCTTGACAATGCAAAAATGTTTGGCATAGGATGTCATATCCTGGGATCCCAAATGCACATCATTGTTTCTCAGGCATTCCCTTTCTCCATTTCCAAAGCAATACTTGTCCTGGAGATTAGGGCTGATCAAAGTTTGTGGTAGTTTAAAGCATTAAAATATATTTTAAAAAATAAATAAAATAACCCACTGTCAACAAAAAATTGTTTATCTCCTTAGCAACAAGAACAAAAATGACTCAGCTATTCTTGATTTAATTAAATGCAGTGAAAACACATTTTTCTTCAAATAATTTACTTCTGTTTCATATAGTTGGTGAAAGATAATGGGCAGCCCATAGGATAAAAATAAGTTGATTAAAAGGAAAAATCTAAAGGACATATGTTTAGATTGGGGAAAGCACTAATATTTACTGTAATGTGTAATTATGGAATTGGTGTAGCAATGGCTGAGCTGAACCCTTCCCATTTCTAAAATTACAAAGTTTCATCAAATGTGGCTCATTTAAAAATTCAATTCAATTTTGTACTGTCTGTTAGTATTGAGATTTTTGTCGAGAATACATAAAACATAAAATAGAAACAGAGTAGACTGAAGAACTCTTCTTTGTTCTTAGCCATTATTTAAGAAAGTCTCTCTTATTCTCTAATAAAGTCACTCACTAACAACTAACAGCTCCAGGTTATTGCCATCTAATTCTGAAATCATTTTACTGTAAATGATCTTATAAGTACAAATAAGATTAATGCTATAATTTTTTTCTATAAATATAGAGATCTACAATGTAGTTTTCACCACTTTACATATTATTCAAATGAGCATTATAAACTTTTAAGTACATTTTTTCCTCTGATTCAGAGTACTTCTCTTGGAAAATTGTATAAATATCTTAGGAGTAATCATCATCTTTATTAACTTTTCTGAGACCTGAAATTTCTTCCTGTAAATGTCATCCAGATATTAATCTGCCCAAACAAAGGATAAATTATTTGTGATTGTTCCTGTAACAAAAGTGAACTTTCCACCAATAATTTAATAATTTGAAGATATTTTCTCAGTGGCTGTGAATATGAAGAAAATTCCCTCTGCCTTTGTAAACTGGTTCAGAATTAGGGAGACTTCCAAGGAAAAAAAAGTGCCTGGAGTATAAGAATGATCCATTATAAAACTGGGAATCCATGCATGCTAACACAAATTCTCTTTCTTCAGGCAGCCTTTCTCTTTAGTAGACAAAAGCAGAGCAAAGAGTTTTAGGGAGCTGTAAAGAACAAGAGAACAGAGATATTTCAGCTGTCAGGTCACCATCCTGCAGCCCTATGGATCCATTCCATCCCAATAAACTCCTACAGAAGCCCTTGGGCCAGGTCAGTTCCTTTTGCTGGTCATCTGACCTGACAGTAAAGAATTCTCTTTTTGTCCTGCAACTCCTGCCCAGCTGCTCCAGGTGAGAGCTCAGGTGAGACCCCACCTGCAGAGCTGCTCGTGCACAGGGAGGAGCTGGAGCTGTGCAGAGAGCCCAGGGGAGGCACCAGGATGGGCAGAGGGATGGAGCAGCTCTGCTGGGAGTAAAGACTGGGAAAACTGGGATTGCGCACCTGGAGAGGAGGAGCTTTGGGGTGACCAAATTGTGGCCATGAAGGAGCGTCACCCTGTTCAAGTTCTTCCAAACCTTCTGATGTTTACATTTTATAATGGAGTTTCTCACGCACTTTTCATGTAAATAATGATTGTTTTGCATTGTTGCAGACATATTTTCTGAAAAATCCTTTTGCCAGGACCTTTTCTCCTGAGAAGCCGAGAAACTTCAGCTTCTTCACGTTTTGCTGCTTTGGAATGTGATTTGGAGAATTGTTTACCCAGCATGTGAAATTGTTTTTGCTTGATGACCAATGACAGACACCTGTGTTGAGGCTGTGAGCAGTCACAAGATTTTATTATGATTCTATTTCCTTTCTTTGCTAGCCTTCTGATGAAATCCTTTTCTTCTATTCTTTAGTACAGTTAAAATATATAATTTTCTTTTAATATAATATATATCATAAAATAATAAACCAGCCTTCTGGAACATGGAGTCAAGATTCTCATCTCTTCCCTCATCCTGGGACCCCTATGAACACCACCACATTGCATTCCTTTCTGGAGGAAGAGAGAATTAATAGACTAGGTTAGTTTTACCAGTGCAGTTGGAGAGGTAGCAATTTCATCCTCCAATCCATGGTCAATTTTAGAATTTGATAAATATCAAAGTCTAGAAATAAACTGGCCTTTTTTTACCTTAAACAACTCAGCATGTGCGAGTTGTTCATTTTGTGTCGTGTTGTGACAGAGGAGCCAACTTGAAACGTGGAGAGACAAAATTTCCAAGGGATGGAGGGACAGGACACAGGGAATGGCTTCCCACTGCCAGAGGGCAGGGTTAGATGGGATATTGAGAAGGAATTGTTCCCTGTGAGGATGGGCAGGCCCTGGCACAGGGTGCCCAGAGCAGCTGTGGCTGCCCCTGGATCCCTGGGAGGATCCCAAGGCCAGGTTGGATGGGGCTTGGAGCAACCTGGGCTAGTGGAAGGTGTCCCTGCCATGGCAAGGGTTAGCACTAAATGAGCTAACTTGTTCCTTGTCAAGTCAGGCCATTTTATAATTCCATTATTCTATTCCTGGAATAAGAGACAAGAAATTGGCTCTCTGAATGCTCCATTTAATGATGTGTCCTTTGACTCGGTTGCTGAACCCCACAGTTAGGACTTTAGTTGGATTCCACATTATTTTTACCATAGACTGCAAATTGTGGCAATAGCAAAGGCTTCAAAATATTCCAGCTATGAATATGTATGGGTTAATAAAGAATAATAATATAACAGCACTAGAAATATATGATGCAGAATTTCTTAATATGTTCAGTTTTGTCTTTTAGAGTATCTTTCTTAAGCCATTTACTACATCTCACTGCCAAAGCTGCCCAGTTTTGCTTTTGTTTTATTATACAATTTTTATTAGTACTGTGTCCATAAACTCTACTCCTAGACAGAAGGAGACATAGTAAAACTGTCATATTCAATTGAAATATCACACGGTGGTGTAGCCACCACTATAAATGAAAACAGAGCCAAAATGTTCCAGATTTGAAAAGGTCAAGTTAGCAAAAGAACAGCTCAGGAACAAATATTGTATCAGTGAACCTGAAACAGCCATGGCTGTTGAAACATGAATTTAATCAAATAAAGTTTTAGGAATTAGTGTTATTAACTCAGTAAAGGTATGGATATTTCAGTTATTGATTTCAACAGCACATGTTGTTCTGCTGCTGCCTTCTTGCTTTCCTGGCTGGGTTGTGAAACAAAGGAACAGAAACACAGAGCTTCCAAATTATCTAGTGGCTCCTCTTGATTTTTTTTCATTAAGATCCCTTTTATGCCACAATAACCATTTCTTTTCTGTTGTGGCCCAGCCAGTTTGTGACATCTCTTTTTGGCATCAGGGAAGCAGAGTAGTGACTCACTGTGGCCACAAAACCCTCTGAGTGCTAAAGCAGCTCTCCAAGTAACCTTTCTTCCAATGCAGACTCAAATTCAAGGTCATGTCTCAGCTTAACATCAATTTATGAAAATACCTTTGAAGGGAGTTATTTTTATTTCTAGGAAGCACTGTATTTTGTATTTGACTAGAAAAGTCACTAAGCTTGATAGAAAGCTACCTGAATTTCTTGTATAAAGAAATATTGCCTGTTGTATTTTTTTATTTGTCTGTCCCTTGAGTGCTGGGTATTATTATTATTATTATTACTGTTATTTTGAAATTTCTCCCTTCTAATTCTGTATTTTGAAATGGTTACATCTGCGATAGCTTTTTCAACATGAAAGTAATTTTAATATAAATTCTACTGTATAAAGATGTGATGTTCACATCTTCTTGGTGGTTAACTTACCTGAAAAGTTTTAAAGTGTTTTGTATATCTATTTTGATACTAGGACAAAAATTAAAGGAATATCATTATTGTGAACCTCAGTTCATTTTAGTCCCTGGATATTCAGTATTTTTAGCAGATTGAATAAAATCATGTAGGTAAAAGAAGGTGTATTTGTTGAACAATAAACATATGTGAACTGACCTCTGAATTTTCCTTTGTGTTTCAAAACATGAACTGTATTGTCTAGGCTTTGAAAATCAATATTATGACAACATGACTTCTGTCTCATTTCCTTTTCTCTTTCCCTCCCAAAAAAGATATAAAACAAACTGTACAAAAGCTGCTCCTGAGCTGTAATTGTGTTAAGAGATGGTTCTGTTTTAACCTGGACAGTAAAACATTGAATGAAAATTGCAACTAAATGAAAGTAGCCTGGAATGGAAGAAATGTTGATCCCAGATTTATTAAACAGCTCTCTTCTACAGGAGCTGTAGAAGACTTTCTTCAAGCATGGGCATTAATACTTCAGGTTTTGGGATTTACACCACATTGTAAAGTAGTAACTCAAAATCCTCCAACCAGTCTGTTTCCAAAATGTTGTATTATGGCTAGACTGGCCTTTGGTGAAAGTGAAAAATAGCCATTACCATGGGAGAGGAGAAAACAAAATGAACTCTGTTATCTGCAGATGCAGTGAAGCATTGCAATGTAATCTGTACATTTCATTTTGAGGAGACAGCCTTATCTCAGCTCTGCCCCGTAAATTCTGCTGGTGCCTGGCACATTCTCTGTTCTCTTTGTTCTCCATCACCGTGTCAAACCAGGCAAAATCACGTTTTACTGTGGGCCTGCATGAACAGAAAAAGAAAAGAGAACAATTTAAATATCTTGATAAAAGTTAATGCCAGAAGTTCAGTTTAATGGCTTGAAACCAGTTGTTTTTACAAGACTTCATTTTCCTTCACTCACATGAAGGGCTCACCCTAAAAACTGGGCAGGACTCACCTTAGAGACCATGAAATGAGAGTATGAAATCTGAAATTTTGAATCTCAATTGATCAGCTGTTGAAACAGGATGTCAAACATGTACCATAATGTAAGAATTACAGATATTTTATACCTAGATGGTTTTATCTTGATTATTTTAGCAAATATGTCTTCTGGCTTTCAGCTCTTCATGTAACTTTCACGGACTGGGCTATTACAGGTTTGTGAATGTTCCCACTAAAATTCTAATGACAGAATGGCAAATTACACAAATCTGGTGATGGGGGTAGCCAGGGTGTGTTTTCCCAGACTCAGTGCCTGCCCGACTGGAGGGATGAGGGAGAGCAGTGGATGTTGGTTATCCCAGCTTTAGGAGAGCCTCTGCCAGGGTCTCCCACCACATCATTATAAATAAACTCACCATCAGATAAAAGGACCCCTCAGATTTAAAGCTGACTAAATCATCAAGTGTTGAATAATTAGCCAAAATCTACTGGCATTAGACCTGTGGTTCTTTCTCTCCACATTGTCCAGATGTAGAAACAGCTGTAAAAGATGATCTGTCCACAATTGTTAAGTGAACCAAGCACCTTTCCCACACTGAAAACTCAATAAAAAATTTTATTTCCTTTCACTTAATTATCCAAGGCACAAATTCTTAAAATTTGCAGAAGTTATCCATCAAACAACAACAAACAAACTTTAAGATTTTGTTCTCTTTTTTCTCTGTGCATTTCATAAGAATTTTATCTTTCTTCCTTACTGTTAAGTGCTTTTTGTGATTCAATACCATCTTTCTTCCTACAACTCTTTTCCCCCTTCTTTTTTTTTCAGGTTTTTATTCCAATCTTTATAAAATTATGGTTATTTTGCCCTCATTTCATCTTACAATTCCTAACATGATGAAAAGAAAAGCCCTGGATATTGCTTCATATGCATTTTCTTCATTTAGAATTGCAAATACAATTTCCCAGCCTCCCACAATATGTGGCTGCTACCATCATGAGTTTCATGGTAACATTTCATGGAACATATTTGCTGTTTCCTACTGCTTATTTCTCTTTTTTATGTCTGTTCATCTCTCATTCAGAGGAACAGGAATCATCTTGAAAACATTGTGGATTTTTTCTTGTGTACACCATGTTGTCTTCTTCCCTCTTTTATATTCAATTATTTCTATTTTTATAACATGCTATGTTTATTAGTTTATTTAAAGAATTTGGCTGTTAGCCAGCCAATGAATTTTGGAAGGTGGCATAGAAATGCTGAAGTTTCTGTTTGCTTTGTCACTGCGCTCATACAGAGTAGATCAAAGTCTTGAATTTATGTTCTTGCAAGCAAAATTAATTCTCTGTCCTCAATATTAAGAGTCCTATTTTCTTCCTCTACAGATTTCCGCAGTTATTTTCATCTTTTGGTAATCTTCTACATCCTTGATTCCCCAACTAAGGGGTGAAAATCCCTGTATCCTCAGTTATATACAACCCACAGGTTAAAAAGACAAGGTGGCAAAAATAAATTGGAAAATTGGGAAAAAAAATAAAAAAGGTTTGTTGCTTAGTAGCCCTCAATCCATACACATATTCTTTTCCTCTGCTCCTTGTTTTGGTTATCTCTGATTTTATCTGTTGGGCTTTTTTTTTTCAGATTTTCAGTTTGCTGTGTTTATTTATTAACACCCACCCCCTAAAATTATGCAGATTATATTCTGTCAATGCTTTTCAAAAGAGACATAAAGCAGAGGAACCCAGGGTCTGTAATGATAAAGTCAATAGAAGCAGCAATGTAGGAAACAGGATTTAAATGACTGATTTAGTTGGTAAGAAAAGCTTGGAGGATAATGTCCTTCTATTAATAAAGCCAGGTAATTGTGAGCAAATAATATGTTAGCAGAATCTGTGTCAGCTCACAGCTTTTCAGCCTGAAATTGGAAATAAATCAGTGGTATTGCTGGCAATAATGAGAATACTTGCCATGGAATTGCCCAGCAGTGGCCAGGATCACAGAGCAGAGCTCAGGGGCTGTGCTACCCCCTGGACAGGAAATCATGGAATCATCAAGGCTGGAAAAGACCTTTAGGATCATCAGTGCAACACCACCATCACCATGTTTACTGCTAACCACATCCTCAAGTGCCACAGCCACAAGTGTTTCAAAGACTCTCAGGGTGTGGGATTCCACCTCTGCCCTGGGCAGCCAGTTCCAAGGTTTTGCATCCCTTTCCTTGAAGAAATTTTTCCTAATATACAGAATAAACCTCCTCTGGCACAGCTTAAGGCTGATTCCTTTTGTCCTGTCATTTATTATTTGGAAGAAGAGACTGACCCCCACCTGGCTCCAACCTCAGATAAACTGGAAAGAATATTTTTGTTTAAACCATTAGTGCCAAAGTAAAGGGTTGGTTTTGTTTGTTTGTTTGTTTGTTTGTTGGGTTTTTTTTGGGTTTTTTTTTTTGGCTAATTCATTCTCCAAACAATTTCTAAGAGAAAATTTCTGCCTGCTAACTCATCAGGACTCTATGGAAATCCTCATTTTCATGTATGTGTGAAGAGATTGTTTACAGAGATATCGCAGTGCTACAAGCAGTTAAAAGAACTTTGGCCTTTCATATAAATGGGAAAATTAATTTTTCAGAGCTTTGCAGACAGTTCACAGCATTTCCAGTGCACAGATGAAACTTGATCTGCTTATGCTTCACCAGTAGAAAATAATTAGATATCAGCAGAAAAGCACTGAACTATGGCTGTGCTTTTCAAGCAGGAGTGTCATCCATTCCCTTCCCTTCTTCTTCTTCATGTTGTATTTAAGTAGGTCGGCTTGGATATGGTTCATTGTATGAAAGTGGAGTTGTTTACAGGAAACTTAGACTCTCACACACTTTAGAGCAACACAGATTACACACCATCACCCCATCTGGCTGATTTTTTTATAACCCCAGTCACCCACGTCAATTAAATTGTCTGTATAATATTGGTGAAGTGTTTATGAGTAAAGAACCCCCTGACAGTACAGACTTGCAAGAAAGCTTTCAGTTGTTGCTTTGTGTTGTTGTGGCTGTTGCAGGTTTTTAAAATACATTGCCAATTGGAGTGTGAAATGTGTAGGTTTATTCACAGCAGGAAAGAAGTAAAAGAAAGATCAGGTTTAGGTGGGAAGACTTAACTTTTTTATTCTGATAGAGATTATAGCCTAATCTTAAATAATAAAATAAAAATAAAAAATTAAATAGAAAGTAAACATATTTAGTAATGTATTTTAAAGCACTCGTTATTCATACACTGTTTTAGCAAGACTGTGGTAACAAGAAAGTGTGGGTTGATCTGAAAGCATCTGACAGCAGTAAAAAATACAAAAAAACCCCCCATATTTGTTTTTCCAATTTATACATTCTACCTACTAAATGAGAGAAGACTTTTTTGTTTGTTTGTTTTTTGGTTTTGTGGGGGTTTTTTGTTTTTGTTTTATGGGGGTTTTTTATACAGGTCTTAAATCCAATTTGGCATTTACCTGCTCATGGAACATGGCCTGCTTTGCAAGTTTAATAATTCAGAAAGAGCAGGAATGGCTCATGTTCATGGAAAGGTCATATGAAAGCTTGGAATCTAAAAGGTAAAAGTCCTCTTCAAGTCTGGGTTTAAAATGCTTTGGTATTTTGGAAAGGAATGGAGACAATTTGCTCTTCTAAAGTTTAAAATTAAGGAATTCCATGCAGGATTTCCAGTTAAAAGTGTTGGAAGGAAACTACTGATGTTCCCCCAGTTGGGTAACACAAAAAAATGATCCTGCAGTAAACCTTGCACATTGTCAAGAAGAAAAACTGAATCCTAAGTACTTCAAGAATTACCTGCAGAGAAATCTCTCTCTGTGTATTCTGCAAACTTTCACAGGAAATCTGCACTCACAGCACAGGAGGTTGAGCCTTTGCAATGGCTTTCTGGAAGTGTTTAATAATCCTGGGAAGTGTTTAATAATCCTGTGATTCTGTGGTTGCTCAGAAGCCAAAACTGGAAGAGCAAGTGGCATTTCACTGTGCACTATTTCAACTATCTCAACCAGATGTCAAGTGAAATTTAAAACACACTAATGAATGCTTTGGACTCAAGGCCCTTTGTATCTCAGTGTCTTTTATTGTCTTCATCAGCAATGAAATATTAATTTCTGGCCTTGACTGTACTGCCTGGAGCTACTGAAATCTGATCCTGCAAGATGTCATTGCCTTGTATCAAATCTGGGAGCCTGTGAACATTTCCTGAATTTCAGGTTTCAGTGTGAGTCGTAATTGTGCTGCTCTTTACTGGGTTACTCCTCTAGAGAACAAGACAGAAGATTTTGCTAAATCCATTCCTGGGTTTATTGTTATGTTTTGGTTTTGTTTGTTTTAGGGATTTTTTTTGTAGTAAGTCCACCCAGGTACTCTAGTAGGATTTCAGTTCTGCATTCCACACTTGATTATCAGGACACTGGGATTGCGGGAGAGGCTTTGAATTTGCTTTTCTTGACTAGATGATGATTCACACTTACCAGATTCCCTCTTGATTTCCTGCCAGTTCTGGTGAAAATTATGCAATAAATCAGTAGCTAGCAACAAATTATATTCATCACATAATTTGGGCAGCTTTGCTTACATTCTGCCTCCCAATCCATCTCCTGTGAAGCCACTTATGCCATTTCAGACTTTCCAACAGCTTCAAAAACACATGGCAGTTTAAAAAATCTGCCAGATAAATAATTCATGGTTTCTCCTCTGAACCAGCCCATATGTGATGGTGGTCTGAGGAACAGGACAGAGAACATTCAGTTTTGTCATTATAACAAGATTTGCAAGTCTGTAAGACCATATGGAGCCTCAGACCTCCAAAATGGTGAGAGGGTTAGTTTATCAGTGGTATACAAAATTCCATCTTTTATCCTGGAAAATACTGAGCTATGAGAGCTCTTCAGCTGTAATTTTGCTTTTCAGACCTTCTCATCCCCAAACCGTTGCCACAGCAGTCATCCTGCAGCATATGCAGCATATGCAGAGAGCAGAATGTGTAGTTCTAGTTTATGAATTTACTTGGCATGGCTAAAGATGAGCTGAAAACTTAATTATGTGTCTGTCCAAAAAAGATCTCATCAGCTCTCCATGTGTTCTACCATGACAAAAACCTTCACACTCACAAAGTCATTGGGATTTATTAGATTTTCTTTGAACATTGCCTCAGTTTTAGAAATAATATTCCCTTCCATGGAGCAAGAGAAACAATTTCTTAGCTCTGAAAATGCTCGACTATCACTGTATTCTCTTTATTTTTTGCCTCATAATACTGCATCAAATGGAGAATCAGACCAAGGATATGGAAGACTGAACCTGCCATGGACAATAACAAAGCTGCTGCCACAAAATACATAGATTTATCCAGAGCCCTTTTCTCTTCCAGAATCTCAATTTTTTCAGTGGTTACTGAAAAATTCCAATACATTATAGGTGTTGCTTTCCAAAACCATATCAAAAAAGTTAACTCAAACCACAGTCTAGAAATAATTTTACCTTTTTCATACTTTATAATTATTATTATTATTATTATTATTATTATTACTACTACTACTACTAATACTACTACTAGTATTAATGGTGAAACACTTTCTAAATTAAATTTTCCCTTTGGTTTAGTCATACCTCCTGTTTCCCCTCAGCAGCTTCAGGATGAATTGATAGCTGATATGATAAAAAGTAAACTATCCAAACTGAGAACACAAAACTTCTACATACCCTCATATTTCACTTCAGAACAATTAAAGATAAATTGGAATGATTTACTCAGAATATCCTAAATGTAATTGTGGTGAAAATATACTCCCAAATTTGTCCTCTATTTGCACTGCTTACGCAGAACACATTCAATCTCCATTTTTTCTGACTGTAATTAAGGATGCTTTAAGATGAAAGAATGTTGAGACATCAATTTTAAGAGGAATACAGGCTTAAAACAGAGCAGAGTTTTAAAAACAGTAAAAAATCCCAGTCAGCTTTCAAGCTTTTATTTCTTATTTTCTTTGAGATATATCAGAAAGATTGCTATCACATAAACTGGCTTTTAGAAGGTTATATTATGGAATAAAAGAAATACAGGACATTTCCTCAATATTAATGCCTTGTGTGTTGTATTTCTATCTGATTTAACCTTGTGTAGCTACTACAAAAGTTTGAGTGAAATTATGAATTCAGTGAAATTCATAGTTATGTATTTTCTTAAAAATCACTTAAAAATGAGGAATGCACCCTTTTGCATGGGCAATTCACACAGATATGGACAGGTCTCAAATATAATCATTGAATGCAAACCCTCAGAGATTTTCTCTTGGAGGACAACAAACAGAAAAATGCAGCCAATGGTTTCTGCACCTGAAAAAAAGGCATATGGACCTCTCTCTTTATTTTCTGTACATAAAACTTCATGTAGGATGAGCATATTAAACTGCAAGAGACCAAAGGATGTGCTCTTGTCACAGTTTCTCCTAGAGAATTATCAATTTTTAAATTATTTTTTTCCTACCTCTGTGTCTAAAATAAGGTCACTCAGTACAGCCATTCACACACAGGGAGGTCCTGCAAGAAGCCGCTCAAAAAGCTGTTATGCAAGTAATGAAACTGAAATGAGATATTGTCTAGAAAACAGTTTAATTCTCTGTTGGTGGGGTGAAGGAAGAGGGCACCAACCATGGGATCATGGAGTGGTTTGGGTTGGAAGGGACCTAAAAGCTCCTCTTGTTTCACCTCCTGCCATGGGCAGGGACATCTTCCACTGTCCCAGGTTGCTCCAAGCCCCATCCAGCCTGGCCTTGGACACTTCCAGGGATCCAGGGGCATCCACAGCTTCTCTGGGCACCCTGTGCCAGGGCCTGCCCACCCTCACAGGGAACGATTCCCTCTCAGTATCCCATCCAATCCTGCCCTCTGGCAGTTTGAAGTAATTCCCCTTTATCCTGTCCCTCCATCCCTTGTGAACAGTCTCTCTCCATGTTTTCTGTAGTTTCCTTCAGGCACTTGAAGATCACTATTGGGTCACCCCAAAGCTGCTCCTCTCGAGGCTGAACTATCCCAAATCTCCCAGCAGAGCTGCTCCATCCCTCTGATCCTCCTAGTGCCTCCCCTGGACTCTCCAACAGCTCCACATCCTTCCTGTGCTGGAAATAGAAAACTCTTCCTTTAAGCTTCCACTCAGACTAACTGACCACTAAACAATCACATCTGTAAAATGAAAACATTTTTAAGTTGAACATATGGGTGGAATAGTACAAATGTTTTGACAGAACAGTTTAAAGTAATTATTTCTGACAATCGATTTTTGCAGATGGAAATGGCAGCTTTGAGGATGCTCTGTCATTAACCAATTTGCATGCTGGTTTTTAATAACCAGTTTTCACAGAGCAATAGGAAATTTCCTCTTGTTTCACAGGTCAGCTGAGGCCCCTTCCCTTCCTCTCATCTCAAATTAAGAAAAAAATAAAGTACCTAATCAATGAAGGTGAGAAAGACTTCCTGCCACTGTCTGTTTTCACTGTCTCATAAGTTGTTCCCTATCAAACCCGAGAAAATGAGAAGTCTGCATTTTCTCTTTTATAATATTTTAATTTACTTGTCTCAAAATATAGAATGTGGGAAAAGAGTTATGGGAAAATAATTAAATAGAATTGAGTCCTTTCTGATGTTTTCAAGGTTCATGAAGTGCTACTACAGGTGACTGTCAATGGTTTCAGAGATTCATTTTAGAGAAGCTGTGGAGGCTTTAAGCAACAATGTCTTTGAAAGCCACAAGAGAAAAAGGGCATCATGTCATGACCATGAATTTAGCAAGGTGTGTGTTAAGAAGGCCATTTTTCCATCCCATTTTTTATGATCAGTGACAAACAATTCCTGTAGGAATGGCACTGTGCAATTTAAAAAGGATGTTACATTCCCATTGAGAGGAAGGGTTTGGGGGATGTGGAAATGAGGACAAAGCTGTGGGTGAACATGGGGTTGGATACTCACCAAGCAGACTAGAAAGATAAATACAGCATGAAAAAATGAATTAGACCTTTGGAGGGACTAAGAGAAGCTTTCAAGGGAGAGTATTTGGACATATCTATAACCAGAAAGAAACATGTATTATTCAAATTTTTTAGTGTCATGCAAAATATGTGTGAAGTGAGCGTCCTCATACTCAGGATAGCTCTGGAATATTGCAGGAGCTATTCCTGACATCCTGCTTTCTAGCAACCATAAAATTTGCAGTTATGAAAAAGATCAAGTTGTTATTTCAGGTGGGTAGAGTAGGTGCAACTTCTTCTCTGTGGTTCACACTTCCAGTAATATTTGCTCTTCATGTTTGCATAACCCAATGAGGGGAATAACAAAATAAATGAAATAAGCTGGTATGAAATGGTCTCTTGTTCTTGCCTTCACAGCAGCAGTGCTGTGCTCCAGGTAAACCGGGAGCTGGAGGACAAAAGGTACATTTAGGGTTTATAGCTGAACATGACATAACACAGCTCCTCTGACTGACAGAAGGGAATAATGGTGACCTGGTATTTCTCTCATTGGCAGTAAACTGTTATTTATACAGTAAAGGAATCAGGCATTTTTTATGAGTTGGAAAAAACCTACAGGAAAGAGGTTTTTTAGGCATAGGTTATTTCTGTTAACCTATGGAGGGAGGTTGGCACGTTGCATCCCTCTGGCTGTCATGGAGACTATTGTCCCATAAAGTGTATAAATAAAATATATAAATAAAACTCTCTAATACAAAAAGAGACTTTTTTATTATAAACAAAGCCAGTGTAAATCAGTTCATGCTTTCTGTCACCACTATCAATAGAGTTGGCTGATTTTATCAAAGACTATTAATGCCAGTTGTAAAATAACAACTTGGAAAAATCCCTAAAATTCCTCACAAGTAGTGTTCTAATTTCTAAAATACAATTACATAATTCTAAAATAAATAGGGTTTGTAATGACCTCAGGAGGATACAACCTGCTCAGCCCTGGGCCTCAGGAGGTAACAAGACCTCCAAGGGCTGAGATTCCCAGATATCACCTTGGATTAGGGAGGATCTCCTATCCACTAAACATTTCTTCTTCCCTAAAGAGCACAAACAGCACCTGACTTATGTAGGATGCACAGTTCATTTCTGATTGTTGCTGGAAAAATGCTGATTTAGTACATATTAAAAATATATATATACTGTTGGCCTAGAAATTGTTCATCTCTGCATTTTATGAATGTATTTGTCATGCAGCAAATATGTTCTGTGCTTTGGCAGATCAATATTTGAACTACTGTGGGATAAGGAGAGGTGCAGTTTGGCAGTTTGGTGGGGTTCTTTTTTCATTTGTTTGCTTGGGAGTTCTGAGGATGGTTTTGATTTGGGTTTTTCCCTTGGTGTTTTGTAGGCCTTTTTTTTTTCCTACAGGCTAAATCAAAATTAGAGATAATTCATGATGTTTTCCCATTGAAAGGCCAAATGCAAAAAAGTGTGATAAATAGAACAAAGATACCAGCTGTATGTTCAGCAAACATGTATTGAGGAGCATGTTTGGAACTCCAGATTTACCTGAAGCACCAGGTCTCAAATTAACAGAACTGGAAATCCTTAATGCAGTCAAAATATCGTTTCTTCATGGAGGAAAACAGTGACAATCTACTAGCTCCTTCAGAGGGTGCTTTAGGAAGCCAGAAAACCCTTTTTTAACCTTCTTCTAATACAGAAAAGAAAAATATTATGTTTTGGTTTGGTGTGAATGTATTGGGCATTTTATCTAAGCCATATGAGAATTTTGATCCAAGGCATCTTTGTACCTGGGCTTGCACCCTAAATGCCTGAGATGAAGAACTGGAAAGGTCTGGATATCACAAGTTAAAATTGCTAAATAAAACAGTTTTTTGAACAGTTAGAAAATAGGAGAAAAATATGTTGACCTCCTTGCTTAATGGTGGACCTCTCCTTTGACCTCTTGGAGAAGTGACCTCTGTGTTCTTTAACACCCAGCCACTTCCAGCTGCAAGGAGTTGTGGAAAAGTTTACTGTCTGCTGGGCTCACAGGTGAGAGCTCCCTGACAGCACAGACCTCCAACAGTTTAATCTGGGGTTTAGAGTAATTTTTAGAGGTCTTACCAGAACCAGAACCAGTTTTTGAGGCTGTTTTCCATTAAGAACTCAAATAATGCTCTGTGGATTGTGTTCCTCCACATTCAGGAGCTCCACACTACAGAATTTCCACCTTCTGCAAGCCCACTCCTGAGTAAGAAAATCAATATCCAAGGCAGGTATTGGCTCCAAAGAAATCAGCCCATCAAATGGCCTCTCCTGCTCACTTCAGGAAGAATGGCAGGAGCACAACCGAGGCAGGTTTTGATTTTTGGAGCTTTCGGTTGCTTGAGCAGTTTTAAAGTAACAAATCAACCCCTGTTATTTATGGGCAGAACCAAATTACATCAAGAGCCCTTAAATGTGTGGCTTCCTGCCAGCTGGAATACTCTGTAGCATGCCAGCTATCCCTAGGAAGGAAACACTATTAGCTTTTATTTTGTTGTTGTTGTTGTTCAGTTTCTTTACCAAACAACCTTCAGCAGATTTTTTTTAATCGGTTTTAATACCATATGCAAGCTGTCATTAGAAACAAAAATCTCATTCAGATTTTTAGCCTGATAGCTCTGTATTTTTTGACATCTGTAATATCTTTGCCTGAAATAAACACAAGCAACTGTGTTTTTCACTTTAAAATGGAAATAATACTCAATTAGAAAGGCCTTGTGGCAACTGGCTCAGTCTTAGCAAGAAAGCATTTCATGAAGAAGCACGTGTCTAACAAGATGTTGAAGAACAGCTTTATAATTAC
The DNA here is from genome assembly GCA_013401095.1 of Passerina amoena. Lineage (NCBI taxonomy): Eukaryota > Metazoa > Chordata > Aves > Passeriformes > Cardinalidae > Passerina > Passerina amoena. The sequence goes on from WBNP01004546.1 coordinate 255,419, forward strand.
ACATGATTATTACTAAATCTGGCTTCAAAATTACATTTATGGTAAAACCCCAGTGGTCTAAATTAATCCTAAATCAATTCTGCTGCTGGTTAGGTTCAAAAAGGTGAGGTTTTCACAGGAAACTCCCATAGAAGTAATGTAAGAAAGAAAAGTGGGAAAGAAAACAAGACTCCAGTTTCTATTTCCTAAAGCCCCAGAGTCTGCTCCTCTCCTGTCCCTCAGCTCTCATCTCACTCCCAAATCCATAATAAAGGGAAAAGCTGAATCCCTCACCCTTCCAGCCCACTTGTTGTCAGCAGAATGTTTAATTTTTTTCTGCTCTTTTATTTTCTCTTAGCTCTCTAAGAAGCTTTAAGCTGCCTCTAGAATTGTTAGGCTTGAGTTTAAGCCCCTTTGAGCCCAACAGCTTCAAGCACTCTGGTTCAGTGTGGGAATCTGAGATATATTTCTGCCAAAGGGAAAAGCAGCAGAGGAATTTAGGTGCACTGAAATTTTATGGATTTTTATGTCATTTTTTTATATTTTCACATTTGTTTTCTTTTTCCAGCTAATTAGAAAGAAGAAGAATATTTGAAGGGGTAAAGCCTTCAACATATTCTTCAAAAGGTATTTTATCACAGAGAAACATGGCTTAGCTGCTTTGAAAACTACACATTGTCAAGCTCTCCCAAAGTAGTCCTGAGCCTAAGAAGAAAAACACAAATACCAGCAGATTTTTCCAAATTAACAGTTCTATGCTTTATACAAAAATGAGTGTAAAGATTCTGAAAGGTGAGAAAAATCATGTCAAAGCAGAATTCCATTCCAAATAATAAAAAATGTACATTCTCAGGAGAAATAGATCAAATTAGTGAATTTCAATGAATTTAATGTGTGGATTCAGTTGAAGACAAGGAAGTTAAGAATGGATATTCAATAATATTTCTAGATAAGTTTTGCTGGTAATATCACTGCCAGTATATATGTATGAGTGTATATATACATATGTTTATACATACATACATGTACACATATATACACATATATAAACATATAAAATATACAATACATAAAATATATAAAAATGAAAATATAAAATATATATTTTACACATATAAATATATATTAAATATATAGAATTTCTATATTATGCCATCATCTACTGTATTTGCCTGAGTCTTTGCTAGCTAGAACCTACATTGGAATTGCAAAACCTTAGGTAAAATAAAATAAAAGTTCCAATTGGGTAGGAAACTGTGCTGGTTTAAGGACAAACTTCCAAATCAAAAATTTATCCTTTCACTTCATTATTATGTTATAATATAATATAATATAATATAATATTTATTATATTACATTAATATATGTGAAATGTAATGTAATATAATATATAATAGTGCTTAGATGATATTTTTATATGCAGGAAGACAGGAAATATTTGATTTTTCTTATTTTGCATCTAAATACTGGTATTAATCTGTATTAGTTCCTGTACATTCCTAAATGAGCAGTTTAGGATGATCAAAGCAGCCCATATGGCTGACCAGATCCTGCCATCAGCTTCACCAGAGCAGCTTTGTTGAAGCACATGGAATTAGCTGAGATTTACACAAGTATAACAGAATCAATTAACTCAGACCTCAGTTTTCAGATAGCTAATTGCAGATATATATGCAGCGATAAAAAATGTTAATTATTGTGGAATAATGTACTGCAGAGAAATGGTTTCTTCTTTCATTCATTATTTTTATTTCCTTAGAGATCATTCCCTGGACTTTCTTTACCTTAATTACAGCTTTTCAAGGCTGGTGCAGCCAGCTTTAGAATTTATGTTTATCTATTCCAGTCTACTTATGTAGCGTAATGTTACACTTACACATTGAAATTTAGGGAACTCTGTTCTCACTGAGGTTATTTCACTTCCTGACACAAAATCCCCTTGCAGTGGAGTTTTCCTTTGTTGGGTTTTTTTTTCCCTTTTAAAATATACGATCTGTATGGGAAAAAAAAAAAAAAAGTTTAAAAAATATGAAGAGTCTGGAAAAAAATCTATATAAATGGGACTATTTTTAAACTGAGTGAGTTGTAAGTTGTAACAAAGCAAATAACATGTTCGTCCAAGACATTGTGAGAACTTAAGTAATGTTGAAAGGATAATGTGAAGATATTGGTTTTCTTTAAAGTGTGTTTATAAATATATATCTAAATACACAAATGACACTGTTTAGGAACTCCTAAAAGCAGGCACTGGACTCTATTTTCCTGCAATTTACCCAGCAGCAGTCAGGGTGTGACAAGAGGGCAGAGCTGAGTGTGAGCTGTGGTTCTGCTCTGACTCATTATTTATCTACTTATTGACAGCCAGGAGGCTCAAGGAACTTAAAGCCCTTAGAGAAAAAAAATTCCAGTGAAAATAAATTATTTCTCCAGTTCAGGGGGTTGCAGATGATTTTTGATGTTGTGTAGGAGGTCACAGGATATCTAGAGTTGATGTTCATGAGAATCATTGAGTACAAATTCTGGCCCTGCACAAAATTTTAGGATCACAGATCTTCAGAGGAATCCCAGAGATCCCCATCCCCAGTTTGTGACAAATAGTTCCCCTAACTTGGAAATAACCTGGCTTGTCAAGAAATGTGGTAGCATTCTCACACATCTTTTTAAAGTGTTGTGTTCCTTCCGCTTTGAAAATCTCCCTATTTCCCTGAGAGGATGGACAGCAATAAAGCCAGTGAGGTGCACCTAATTAAAAAATAATTTAAATTTAAAAAAAAAGATAAAAAAAGAAAATTCAGCTCAGGAATCTATTCCAAGTAGAAAACCAAAGCTGTGCTTGTTGTAAGGAACTGAGGAACTCCTGAACAACTGCCCCTGAGATATTTCATGTTGCCCCAGACTTGGAATTCATATTTCAGGGGAGAAATGTGCAAAATTACATAGAATAACACAGTCCAAAAATATTTCATTTTATAGTCATGGCACTCATAACATCGTATTAAATTTGCAAGCACCAATCTAAAGGAATCATTTTACACCAAAAGATACTCAGTTTCCACTGGACACTTCTCTTGAAGGTAACTCTTCTTTTCACATGACATCCCTAGCATTTTATAGAATTTTTGGGAAAAAAAGAAATTACTTAGAAATTTATTGTAATTTTTATTTATTTCCAGAAATTATTTCATCAATAATTAAAATAATGGCTGTATAAACCCTGCGCTGCCTTTATGGCCAAAGGTATCAATTCCTTCACAGATATTACAATTCCAGTAGTTTAGTTTATTTATTTAATCAGGTTTAGTAATCTTGATTATGGCTTTAAAGATGTCAGTATTTTGATTTTGGAACTTAGGAGTTATATTCTGCATGGTAGGATACTAAACACAAAGAGCCCTGTCCCTTTTCAATTAAATGAACTCTTGTTTTAGCTGCTGAAAGATGTTGGTTTGCAATTTTTTAAGGAATAAAAGTTGACTTGTTAATATAACCTGAGGTGAATTTACCATGTGCTCTCCAAGCCTCTGTCTCACTCTCCCTTCTCAACAAGAAAATAGAACAAAAAAACTTGTCAGTCTAGATAATGACAGGGAGATCATTCATGAATTACCATACAGGCAAAACAGTTCAAAGTGGGGAATAATAATTTAATTTTTGCTAATTAATAACAGAGTAGCATAGAGAAAAACAGCCGAAAAATGTAACACTCAACCTTGTCACATAAGTCCAGTACAGACCTTTAAATGGTGGGAAGAAAATATCTGGGGGCTGTGGTGCTCCTGAACATTTCCACTTCTCTCTTTCTTATCTTATGAAGTTTTATCAGAGACAAATCATTTATTCAAAACTGTCATTGAAAACAGTGTTGAGGTTATGGGTGGACAAGAAAAGGGACAAGAGGAGAGTTGAAGAAGCCCAGGGTGATTTAAGGACTGTGGCTAAAACAGGAACATAATGCATGACTATTGCACAGCAATAATTTCCTGTAATAAAGGAATTTCCTATAATGAGGGAATAATTTCCTGTAATAAGGGAAATGCTTCCATGAGTCAGAAATGAGGCCCAATCCTTACACATAGGATTTTCACAAATTATTAAGCTATTTTAGTGTCAGATTTTTGCAGTTAGGGTGGGATGACTCCAAGACAAACTTTTTATGTCCTTTTTTGACTCTCCATTGAGAAATAGCACTCTGTGTGGGAAAAAAGTATGACAGCACCACAAAAATATGAGTTCAAAGACTTCTGTGAGGCTTTTTTCTTGAACATCTGATGAAACCAAAGTGAATGTCATCATATTGTGTAGGTGACTATGCATCCCACCAAAAAACCCAAATGGTTTCATTTTCAAGTGAGTGTTTCATAGTCATGTAGCTTCTACTAATGCCACATGGAAATGGGATGACTGTTGGAAGGAATCCTGTGCTCTTCATAAACATTCCAACAACAGGGTAAACTTCAGAAACTCTTCAGAACTTCTTAGTTCTAAGAATAAAGACAACTACAAAAAATTCAGGGTTTTTTTTTGTTTGCTTGTTTGGGGGTTTTTTTAGCTTTTCTTGTCATTAGGGTTTTCAAAAATGATTCTATCTTTTCAGGTACACATGAGGAAAAAGTCAAATTTGTTCTTTTGTCTTTTAAATTTCTTACAAAGCTCTGAGTGCATTGGAGACAATGTGCAGCATTGATGTAGGGCAGGTTAACAGCAATATTTAAACATTTCTGTCATTAATCTGTGACAACACAAAAATGATATTTAAATCTCATGAGTAAGAAACAGCCAAGATTTCTGCAGTTTTATTTCCTCCTGGGCAGATGTTTGTTTCTCAGAAGAGAATGTTTCTTTCTCTGCCTTGTGGAATTAATCTCCTGAGTAACATAAGTAGAGACATGAGAGAGAACCCTCCTCAGGGCTTGATGTTGACTGAAACTTTTAGTTATAAACTAAATCCCAATTTAAAGCTGCTCATTTGGCTACAATTATTTAAAACACTCATTAACACCACTAAATTTGCTGGAGATGAAGTTGAATGGATCTGACTATATAGCTAAGATTCCTCAAAAAATTACTTTCTTCTCTCATTAGATGATTTGAATCCTCTTCCTCCTGCAAAATACATTAAAAAGGTCATTATTGCAAAAGCCAAGCAAGTTCCAAAATCTTCGACAGATGGATTTGTCTTTGCCAAACTTCTTCTGAACCCACCTTCCCCACCTGGTCTTCTTCAGGAGCTGCCACAAAGATGAAGTAATGCAGAGCTGAGGGGAAAATGGCTCCAGGGCTCTACAGCACAAATTGAGCAGAAGAATTTCTGGAGTCCGTCAAACCAAATGTCACCTCTCGTTGCTGTGGTGGCCCTGAGGTACAGCAGTCATCTCTTTAAGGTCAGGAAGTTTGTTCAGCACAACTCTAGCATCCTACCCAGCGTGCACATTCTTAGGGAAAAAGGAGCTGTTTCATATTAGACTGAATTTTTTTGGCTGTAGTGAAAGGTTTTTCTGATTGTTCCAGGCAGTATCCAAAACACAAGTACCTTTAAAAAAGAAATGAAAAATAATTAATTTAAATTAATTAAAATAATGAAAAAGAAAGGAAAATAATTACCTTTCCATCCAAAGTCATAAGGCAATCAAGTTGTTGTGAAAGGCCACACTTACAGAATTATTTTCTCCAATAATTATGTTGGCTAGGATTTGAATGAGGCTGAAATATCCAAGCAGGACATCAAACATTTCCAAATATACTTACTGCTTTAAAAATGCTGAATTCTTAAACCCCACAGGATGGGGCTGCTAAGTTGTGATGCTTCTTTGCACAATAAAAACAATTCAAAATAAAAATGAGTTTCAAAAAATCCCAAAACCACAAACCAGAATAAACCATGAGCACAATATGATGCATGGTAAGAGGGACTGTTCATTTTCAGGATGTGACACTTGTGTGACCCCGTGTGCAGATGGCTCTGGGGTGCATTCCACAAGTCCCTGACAGGAGGCTGGAGCCAGGCCAGGCTCTGCTCCCAGGGAACAAGGGACAGGAGAAAATTACCTCAAGTTTCTCCAGAGGAGGTTTAGGTTGGCCATAAGGACAAAATCTCTCATGGCACTGGCTGCTGAGGGCAGTGGTGGTGGAGTCCCTGTCACTGGAAGCGTTCAGAAGATGTGGATGTGGTACATGGGGACATGGTCTACTGGTAATCCTAGTGTGGTCCCACATTGCCAGCTGGCCTTGATGATCTCAGAGGTCTTCTACAAACATAATTCCATGATTCCATCACCACCAGACATGGATTCATGCATCAGAAATTCACTTTAGTTTCCTCATGCCACCCTGACCGTTTGACTCTTTGGGGCTGGGAACAGAAGTTCAATTCCAGCCCTCTGGAGCAGAGCAAACTTTCCAGGTTTTAGCAGACTTTCTTTGGAAGTCAGGAGAGTGAGTTGCTCTGAGGACAATCAGCTCTAGCTAAATCTCCTGTCAGCAGCAGCACTGCAATATTGTGTTTGGCTTTTCGAGTTAAGCAGATTGCAGCACTGATGGGAGATAATGTGATTATCTTGGTTACATATTTCTTAGCAATAGTGAAGCCAGAAAGAAACGGCAGGAGAGAACTGGATAATAAATGTAAATAATGGAAGAGCCTTAAATATAAGGCATTCTTTAGATCAAATATTAATAATCACAAGTCTCCAACAATGAATGAATGTGCTTGTTATTAAGTCCATTTTCTAAATGAAGCTACTTATATTTGAGGATGCAGTCCACATTCCTCAGCTTTGATCAAACTTATCTCCCAGCAATTAAATTAACAGTGTCCTACTTTTTTGATTCTAAGCACTCCAAACCTTTTTTTATTACAGAGAGGTCTGTTGACATCATAGCTCATGGGATTGTTTGTCTTACTCAATTAGAGGAAAACAGGGCAGTTCTACCCACAACTGAGGATTATTCTTTCTCCACAGAAATGTACTCAGGGTACATTCATCATAGCAGTATCATTAGATTAAGAGTAGGTTTCTGAAAAGTCTGTTTTTCAGGATCCCACTACAGCTAAACCAAACAATTATCAATCATTTCCAAGTGTACAGACTGAGCTGTTTCTCATGTTCTATTCAGATGTGTCTCATGTTGCACCTTGCCCAGCCAAATGCTTTACTTTCCCAACTTGTAGAAACTGCTTCTGCACATGAGCCAGAAGATAAAATTGCTGAAGGGTGACAAATTGCAGTTCCAGAGGAGTTTCAAGAAAATATTGGTACTGATGTAGGTCTGGATTCTGGAGATAGGGATAAGAAAATTCTACTAACCTAAGCTTCAGTACTCTTAGAATCTCAACAGTGATTTCAGTCCACTCTCTAGAATACATCTCAGAAATATTTTAGTAGGCCTGGGTCAGAACTAAAATCTTCTTGTGGCCAAGCCAAAGGGGTCTAACTAATCCAAACATAAAGGTTGTGAGAAGCAAGATTGTCAATAACTTTCAAATCATATTACCAACAGTAAGAAAAGCTCAGCTCTGCAGGAGATGCAGGACATGGAGAAGATGTTCATTTGTTTCACAGCTGCGATGGAAGCTGGAGATTTATGGTTATTCCTTCTTTACAGCTGGGTCAGGTTCACACAGCAAGGGCTGGATTGCCCCACATTCATTGTAAGATACCAAGAGGAAAGGGCCACAGGAATTTAGGCCACTTCCCATTCCCATGCTGAGTTTTCCAAGGAAGGATCCCTGTGTTCTGTGCCCTGCTTGCCACACTGGAATGGTTTCCCATGAAGCCATACATACACTTCTATCCCTCCTCAAGGAATCCCATGGATTCCTGAAGGAAAACAAACAACTTCCCATGTCTGTGAACACATCCATGAGAGATCAGACTGGTTGTGATGGTTTGTAACACCAAACACACCCCTGGACTTTCTGTCCAGGAACACAGTTCAGGATGTCTGTGGCCTGAGGAGGAGCAGCTGGGTGCAAAAGGGAGCAATGAATTATTTTGACTTTTAAACCATGTCATCATAAAAATCTAGCAATTACAGGGATGTCTCTGCAGTCATCCCAGACCTGTGAAGATTTTTTGCTTGAGTTAGTTTTACTTTACCGTGGCTTTTTACCTGGGACAGAGGACACAAAGCAAGGGACCAATCCATTAACAGTGGACTCAAAGAAAAAACAACTAAAGCCTAATTTTGCTTCTCTCATGCAACTAGTGACTAGATTCTGGGAAAACGGATGGATCAGCTCCATCTATTAATTTTTTTATTACTTCATTATCAGTCTCTTCCCTTCTGATGACATTCAAGGTCCTACCTGTGGGGATCAGGGCACTGTCCTGAACAACCAGCCCATGTTTCTGCTGGACCCACACCAGGCTCGTTAGATTGCTGTGCATTGCCTTAGGGCTGCTCTCAGCTTTAAAGATCACCCACATGATTTTCTGAAGCACAGAAGAGAGAAAATGAAAACAGGAATGTCTTCAGGAGCTTGTCATTATGGAAGTAGTGAGATCAACTTACCTTTCCTTGACAAAGCATAACATAGTTATTCATTAAGAAATAGAAATCAGTAAAACCTTAATAAAGGATTGGCTTTCTTGTAATTAAAAGCATCTCAATTTTTTAATCTTTCATATGTCTGTTGCTTGCTTAATGAAAAATTGATATTTTGAACATGTTTAATAATACGTCTGTG
>WBNP01004546.1:264093-279214 GCA_013401095.1 Passerina amoena
GATGTTCAGATTAATTTAACTGAACTCAGAGTGAAAACTAATCGATTGTATGCAGAGACAATGTTATTTTTCAAAAGCATTTTTAAAAAAAGAAAAGGAATAAAAAAGAAGCATTTAGAGTAACAGTCACATCTCATTTGTGCCTTTGAAAATCTTTCTCCCAAACCCCAAAGTGCCATTTTAGCAAACTGCTAGATGTAATTCAGAAGAAAAAAAAAATTAAATAAACTTTGTGTTGGGTATGGCAGGAATCTTGACATTTGTCTAGGAAAATAATTAGCCTGGAAATACTTCTAATAGCAATATTAATTGCCTCCCAGGGGTAAGTGTCAGCTGTATGGGGTAGGAGGAGGACAGAACAGACTAAAAGCTCCTTCCTCAGACCAAATGATTCCCAACTCCTTCCCTTGCTGCTGTGTCTGTGCCAATCCTGGCATGTGCCCACAGGTCAGGGGAGAATTCCGCAGCTCTTAGAGCAAGTACATCACTGGGAGGCTTTTTCCTCTTTTGCCTCAAACAGTTTTTTTCATTTTGAAAATTTTCTGAGGCACTAGGAAGTGCATAAACTCTTCTTTATATATATATATATACATATATATATATATATATAGTTTTTGGGATATAGTCTGAAAGCTTTTTTGTTTAATCCTCACCTTTTCTATTTCATACCTGACACTATTATGAGAAGCTCTTTTCATTTGTCACAGTCCAGACTCTTTGAAAGTGGACTCAAACTTGCTTTTTGGGCTGAGCAGCAACTCAATGCAGCCATTTCACAAAAGAGCTAAGAATGGGAACTTCATAAGTGTTCCCATGCAGCTAAATCCTATAAATTTCTTACACTGAAACATTGCCACTGACTTCAGAAATATCAGCCAAATTAAAGGTGAATGAGGGCACAGAAATTGAGGGCATTGAAAAATTGGTGTAATTTTAAAGTTGAAAACTGAAGTTTCTTTTTAAACTACCTAGACTAGTAGAACAATATTTCTTTTGAAAAAAATAGCAATTGATACTGCTCCAGAGTCAAAATTTTAAAATCTGAAAATGACTCCTATGAACTTTTTCACCAAAATTATCATTTTTCCTTTCTTTCTTCTTTTCTTTTCACTATTTTGATAAAATGGGATCTGTTTTTGAAAAACAAGTTATAGAGTTATAAGAAAGTACTGGTACATGAAGGAAATATTCTTTCCAAATGAAAATTATTGAGCATTTGGGCTTTTTTTTCCCAGGAAGATATGTATTTTCAAAATTACTTCAGATTTGAAGGGGAGGTAGATGGAATGCATAGAATAAGATATTTGATGCTGTATAATGCTGATAAGTACCTGTAATTTTGAATTTCTGAATTAAGAAATAGCCTCTCAAAATTGTCAAGGAAAAGATTTCCTAAAAGATATGTGTATCCCTGCTTTTCCAGACATCACAAAGCAGGGAAATAGTTTTTACAAAAGCAGTTTATGCTGTTGGCTTCTGTTTTGAAAGCCAGTGAGAGATCACACATGAGAGTTTCCAGTGGTCTAAAGTTCAGTCTCGTTGTATTTGCATTTCTTCCCTTTCTAGGACTAATTAAGATGATGTTCCTGCCTTCTATTGCAAAGCAACATGAAAAAAAACGTGGCAAGTTATTAATATTGCTGTCTCAAATGAGGATTCTCCCTGTACAAGTCAGGCAAGATAAATAGGACAGTGCTTAATAAACAGAGATAACGGGAAGGAATTTGTTCCTCCCCTCCTTGGTGAGCAGGGGACGTGTCAGCCTACACAATGTGAGGGTGTCCATTGAGACTGGGAGACAAAAACCAGCTTCTCTTTCCCCTGCTTTTTTCCCCCTTGGTATAACATCCCAGCTAAAATTTTCATCTTCTGTACCTGGATATCTGCAGGGAGAAAACTCCAAAAGCCAGAGCTCCAGGATCCTGGTGGGTCTCTTCCCACTCAGGATATTCCATGATTGCATGGAGGTGTCCTCAGGGTCTCCTGTCCTCTTCCCAAAGAAAGCAAAAATGCTATAAAGGCTGCACTGATTTTCTTCCCAGCTCATCCCTTGCCATGAAGGTTTGCTGGATGCAGTGGCAAAGTCCCCCAGAGATGATGTCTGGAGTGAAATCCCTGGGGTTGGCTTTGGCCTCCCATTGCTGCTGAATTAACAGGTGTAAAGCTGGCGTGAGACTAAAGAGAAGTTGATGCCCCTGCCCTGGTTTGGTCTCACTCTCTTGGTGAGGTTTTCATACAATTCCAGAGGTACAACTCCATATTTAGAGAAAGGTTATTTTTTTCTCTCTGTAGTAGTTCTGAGCTTTACCTTGGCCATTTGCCTCTCCAAATTCCAGGCTCCATATCTGAGTCACTGTGATCTTCCCTGAAAAATGATCCCTTGGGTGCCCCACTTCAAATCCAGCTTGAAGTGAAAAACCTCCAGGGGTTTTGTTAGAAGGAAAATGACAAAAGCAATGAAAACACAAAGTCGGAATTATTTTGCTAAACAATTTTATTTATGTTCCTCTAGATACATATATCACAATATAGTAATTCTTGTGTGAAACTATAACTTGATTTTTAAACCACAGATCATCCTCTGTCTCAAAACTCTCAAAAGATAAAAGTGTGATTCCATTAACTTGATGTTACCAGTGAATGATTTATCAGAGGGTTAAACTGAATCCAGCTGCATTTCTCTGGCTGAAAAAAACATTTTCAAGCCACAGTCAAGAAGGATGTTAGTCAGAGATCCTGGCACTGCAGAGATCCCAGCACTACAATGATCACAGATCCCCAAACCTTCAGCAAGGAGAGAACCCACCCAGCCCTAAAAAGAAGCCCTGTATTTTAAGGATGACCGATGTGGGATGAGACAGGGACTGAACAGAGCTGCCCTGGCCCACAAATCACATCCGTTTTGGCAGGGGTGCCCTCCACTAGACCAAGTTTCTCCAAGTCACATCCAGATTGACCCTGAATATTCCTCAGGATGGGATATCCAAATTTTCCCGTGGCAACCAGTTCCAGTGTCGCACACACTCACCAATATCTTCCTTCTGTCCTATTGAAATCCACCCTCATTTTAAACCAAGAGAAGACAAAATTCTCATTGATAACCCTGCAGTCCCCCTTAGTCACTTCTGCCAACAAGGATGAACAATTCCTCCTCATTGCTGTAAAAATTTTCTGAAATATCAATTTTAAGCTCAGTACTCAGCACAAAAAGTGTTCCTCAATTGTTTATTCATCTGATAGCAGAATGATGTCTTTGTGAAATGTACAATTTTGGAAATTGGACAGCTTGCCATTATAATTTTCCACCCTCAGTACAACTGGCTTAAAACTGTTTTCTACCATACTTCTGTTGATTGTCCTCACACAAAGTATTTCCAATCATCAATCACAGCTTTCATAAACAAAAACCAAGCCCCAATCCAAGAAAATATGCAGCATTATATAATTTTTTTTCTTTTTTGAAAGCAATCTTGGAGATGTAAGCACCACATACCAAGGAGAACTGTGCTATTCCAGACTCCCAGGTCTTTGTTTAATCCCAACATTTCTGCTTACTACGTGCAGTAGTCTAGGTGAGGAATACCCCTTCAGTCAAATTAAAAAGAAAAAATGACCAGCTGGCACTGGAGGGCAGATTAAACAAAACATTTATTTTAAGGCCATCAAAGTATGTGCCCATTTTTCACCAACACAGTGCATATGTGAGCAGGAAATCCAAATTACATCATCAGCAAAGCTTGAGTTTAATTTATTCATTAGTTCTTCCACCAAAGGTTCTCAGTAATAAATGAGCAATTGCATATGTCTTCTTGTATATATCAGTTGTATACGGCCATCAACTATAAATTAGCTGCATGTCTGACCTGAATGTTTAAAAGTTAAATGGAAAATGAGATATATTCTCTTACACTGCCAGCCTACACCTACTGTTTTTAATTTTTTGGTTAACAGGTGCACATTACCACAAAAATCCCATCCAGGAAGAGGAAAAAGTGGGAAGGAGGGGAGAGTGTAGGAAAAAGATAAGAAACTTGGTACTCTGTGGGTACCAAGATAAGAAACGAAGGAAAGAAGGAGTGGTTCAGCTGAAGTTGAGCTTTGCTGAAGGTGGGGAAGGTACTCTTTTAATTTTGTCCTCATTACTACCCAAACCTATTTTAATTCATAATTAGATAATTAATAATTAAATGCATTATATAAATTAAATAACATCATTAATTAATGTACAATTCAATAATTATTATTATGGAATAGAAAATTTAATTGATTATTTGCCCAAGTTGGATCTGTTTCTCCTACGACAGTAATTGGTAAGTGATCTTCATGTCTTGATCTCAACCAGAAGCTTTCACATCCCAGTTCTTCCTATTTTTCTCTTGTCCCAGGACCCTGTGATCCAGTTGACAGCAGCTCCATAGCCTTGGGGAAACTTCTAAGCTGCTAAAATTATTGTGGTCCTGAGAAATGTTGAGCCCAGTCTGGGTTGTATGAGTTCTTTAAATTAACTGGAATTCAATGTGTAAAATGTTAAATACCCTTTAAAAATCCCTAACTGTGTTTAAATTGAGAAAATTTAAACAATGTGAGTTTTTCTATCCTGGAATATGAATCTAGAAGAGACCCTGAGGCTTCATCTGCTTCACCATGAGGTTCAGCCTTCCTTACGCTGAGGGCCTGTCATTTGCTACTCTGCAATCTGCCTTTGGCTTCCAGCTCTGGTAACTTCTGTCAATTATTTTTATGGCAAAGTTATTTCAAAGGCTCGATGGAAATATTTTTCTCTTTTTTGTTCTCATGCTGTGGTTTTTCTGCTTCTCATGATGCAGCATCTGCCAATCCTGACACTGTTGTTATGGTGTGTTTCCATAAGAATGAGTTGCCTGAAAATCACCCCATATTTTCTCCTCCTTCCCTTATCCATTAACTTGTTAAAAATTCCTTTTTTTTTTTGCCCTTCCCAAAGAAGAAACTTTCATTATGAACATTGAGGTGTGCCATCATCTGGGTTGCTGCTGATAAAGCCTTGTGCATGTAGGAGATTTCCCTTTAGGAAACAACACATGATCAATCCTGGTCATGCCCATATCCCAGCAGAGCCCTGGAATTTTCCCCGGCAGCCCATTGCACTGTCTCTCTAAATCATCAGTTTGAGTTTTCCACACTTTTCTTCTTCCTCGGTATGTCTTGACCTGTTTGGTTTGTCCTGGCTCACAACAGGAATAGAAAACCACTTTTTCATTTCCATTTTCAACAGTAATGGACAGAAAGTAACTTTGTGTTTTAAGTGGAACATCACATTTGACACCTAAAAGAACCAACAAATATCTTCAAAACTTACCATGAAATGTGGCCTCTGGCAAACTGATAACCCACTTTCTGTCTTTCACTTGGATTTTAGTACCTCCAGCATTAAAAGAACTGGAGATAAAGAATTTCTGAGTTTTGTAGTGGCATAAAAAAGATTAAAACCTGACCATTACCATGATGATAAAATGAGAACTATCAGAAAGATATTAATTAAAATATTTTAATAACACACAAATTATTATTCTCTTTATATCCAAATTATATGAAATGTTACAAATAATATGACATCATAGTCTCCTGATAGGTACTGTTATTTTTATAGCATCATTCTCACAACAGTGCCAGCATATTTTGATAACAAACTGACCGAATTAATTCAATTGATCAGACTAAATCCAGAATTTCCATTTCAACAGAGCACCTTTACCACTCCCTTGAGGTGTTCAAGAAATGACTGGGTGTGGCATTAATGTTGTGGTTTAGTTGAGGCACTGGTGATGGGCCAAAGGTTGGATTTGATGATCTTGGAGGCCTTTTCCAACCATTATGATCCTATGATTCTGTCTGATATGAAAAATTCCTTAATTTTTGGTGTTAATGACACACCATTGAATGTTAAACAGTGCAATGAGGTCAGCCTGTCTCATTGATACTTTATTGAATTAAAGACCAAGCATGTTGGAAGAAGTCAGAAGCTTTGAAAGTCTCCACACGAGGTCACTTCTACCATGGCGACTTCAGGAAAGAGGAAGGCCCACCATCCCACATGTTTACAAGGGGACCAGGTTGCCAAACTGAACTAAAGGATAGGGAAGCAGTCAGCCTTTACAGAGACTGGGATTTACAGGGTTAATTCTGTGGCTACAGCTTTAGCTTCCAACGCTGAACAGTTCAGAGTGGAATTTCCAATGGCTGGTTAATACAGTCCAGAATCTGGGATAACTATTCTAACCTTAATTGGATGAAATTAAATCCTGACCCTTCATTGGAGCTTCAGTATGAAGTGAGGGGGAACACAGGGACAAATTAAATTTGGGCCTTTGGGGCAAAATTAATAAAACTGAAATTCATATCCTTCCAGGGGCACTTGTCTATTTTATTCCTCTGCCAATCCAGACTTCTAAATCTTTCTCTAATTGAGGCAAAACCTTCATCTGCAGTTTTTATGGGGTAGGAAAAAAAGAATGAGAATTTCATATTTAGAAATTATATTAGATAGAGAGTAAACTGACTTTGGATTCACACATTTTCTGATTTATAAAGCATATTAGTCTCTGCATTATTGAATTTCACAGGAAAAGAAAACATTCTGAGTTAGTGTAGTCATTCCCTCTCTGAGAATAATGTTGCTGAGTTCAATACGCACATCTTTCTTAAACTTCCACAATAATAAACCAAAGGCTTTCCTCATTTCCCAATTCTTGGCTGTATTGTCTTTTTGGCTGGTAGTTTTTTAATACAGTTTCAGAATTTCACATAGTGTGATATTCACAGGGAACATAAACTGATATTGCCCTGTGACTTGAACTGCAAAAATGTACCAAATAACTGCAAATCTCATTCCGAGTTTGCTAATATATTTTATTGACTCCCAGAAAATAGACTTGTGCTAGGAAATAAATTTCCTCACAGCCCAAAAGCTAAAGTCTCCTATTTGATGTGATGCCATAGCATTTATACAGAGGAGGGCAAGAAATCCATAGAACATACCAGAAAAGGGTGCCCAGTTTTTCAAGTGAAGGTCTGTGAGTTGTTTAATTTTTAACTTTCATGGACTGAGGCTGGCGAGGGAGATGAGAGGCAGCAGGTCTTGCTGGTTGAGGTCATTCAGAGCTCCTCGGTTCCTTTTTGCACAGAAGAAAGAACATTAGGTTTGGCTCTGGAGAAGTGAGACTGAGAATTAAAAATGCTCAGAGTCCCTGGCTGAATGAGAGAGAGAAGACAAACGTCTGGGCTCTCTGATCTCTTTCCATGTTGCTACCAAGGAACTGATGGGTTGTGCCTTTCTTCTCCCTGACTGCAAAGGATATTTTCTAGGATCTTTTGCTATCCTGTTGTTTGAAAAGACAGGTGTCTGCTAAGGAAGGAGCCTTTCCTAAAATGGAAAATGTAAACCTTCTCCCTCCAAATTATTGTAATTTTGAGATTAAGGGGCTCTCAGGCAAAAAGACGGGAGTGGGATTAACAGTTCTGTACTAGAAAAATTAAAAATAAAAATGCAATAGTACAAAAAAACACTGCCAGAGTCAGAGTAGGCGCTGCCCCCCTGTGTGTCAGGGTGGTGTCCCAGCCCCATCCCATGGGGGCTCAGCCCTCCTGCAGTGCCAGCTGTGGCTCTGCTGCAGCAGGGATCCTGCACAAGGGGGGAGTTTTCCTCTGCAGCTCCAGGGCTGCTGGAGATGGGCCTGGGCTCCCTCTGGCAATGCAGGGCAGCAGAAAGCTGCTCCTCTGGCAATGCAGTGGCCAAAGGCTGCTGGGGTGTTCCAAACCTCAGATTGGATCCAGGTAGGAATGCTTGGCTCCTCCCCTGGACAGAGCATCTCTCCATGGGATGATGGAATTTGATCAGCCATGCAGGAACACTCAATGTCCCATGAACAGAAGATAATTAATAATTAATGGCCCGTGAACAGAAGATAATTAATGGCCCATGAACAGAAGAGGTCTCCAGGAGGGAGGATTGGTTGTGGAAGAGATAAAGAAAACTGCCCAATGAACAGAAGAGAACTGCCCCACCTCTAACAGATGGGAAATAGAATATACTCCCAGCTACACCTTCCAACCTGAGACATCAGTGCCCTGTGACCCTAAGCTCTGCCTGCAGAAGATTGTCTGGACTTCTGTGTGAAAGCTCTGAGGATTGTCACCTGGACAGGGATGATCAATTCAATATTGACCATGGTGGCAACACAAATTCAGAACCGTGTGACAAAGAAATCACAACTATGACGTTAGTTTGTTATTTATCTCTTCATCCCTAAGCAGTTCCTGAGGAATATCTTAAATTTCAAAATTTTCATGGGTTTTTGTCAATTACTGAACACAAATAGGCTCACATGCTGTTGAGGTCTAATATACCTGCCTTTGAAGTCACCTATAAACCTTCATTATAGTGAGTATTGATTAGCTGTTCATATACCCATATAGAGCAGACATGATTTTCACTCTGCAAAAGTGTGCAACTAAGCAGTGAGTTTCATTAATTAATGATTCTTTACCATTGAGAATTTTGTTCTTATATTTTTTTTAAATTTTGAAAAAGAGGTGGAGGATTTATCTCTCCATGTAATTAGAATAGTTTTTTTGGTTCCCAGATTGCAATTCCTTGCTGATCTATATTGAACCTATTGCCCATCTTCATCCATTTCATGACAAAAAATGGATCAGCTTATTTCCAGGTGTGATGGAACTTCCAGTTGAGAAAATAAAGCTTAAAATAATGTGAAGGTTTACTTCTTTTCATCTGTTAAACACAGTGGTCTGATTAAAGATTTAATGAATGGCATGAAGAGAGAGGGGAAAATATTCAACTATTCAGTCTCTAACACATAAAGCAGTAAAACTCATTGCTTTGCAGTCCAGATATTTCTTTGTTAACTATGAGAACTGAATTAATATATTTGGGAAAAAATAAGGATATAAACAGAAGATTAATTTATGAGCAAAGTTCATGTTTGTTCTTTTATCAGATCATTGGTTTGACTGAAATGTAAATGTACATGGTTGGCTACACTTGGCATTCACTGATACTCTGGCTCATGACCATTTGCATCTCACTTTTCTGAAAGTGTGGAGTGAATAATTAAAAAACTTCTTATGGGCTTTATTTTGTATGGTTTTTTAAATTGCATATTCCCATGTAGGTGGATACATATATAAATATGTATATATGTGTGTGTGTGTGTGCTTGTATACATTTATATAGCTACATACATATATATATATATGTCTATAAAACATAGAATTCCCTCAAATCTGTTATTTACTAGGAGTTCATAGGACATGACATCTCATCTTCAGCTTCATAACACATTTTGCTTTGCCAAGAGCTTTCAATGTGTTTCCTGTCTAAGTACCAGAACACTTTTTGGCAGTAGAAATTGGGATGAAACACTGAAGTGGTCGTGGCATATGATAATCCTCCAACTGTTCACAAATGTATTTTCAAAGCAGCTTCTGCTCAGGAGGGAAGAGCTGTAGGGCACACAGTCATACAGCAGCAACTAATGATGAGTAGGGATGGACAGACTGAATTTGGGATGGATGAAGGTGTAAACAACATAGTCATCCACTTCTCCAAATTACACCTTCTTTTCAAAATCCTCATTGGCAGGAAAGGTGGTGGAAAACTGGAGGAAAAATGAAAATGTGAATGGTTATTTTTAGTCTCCTTAATCATTAGCTACTCCAATCATTCAAAATTCAAATCCTTGCCTACACAACTACTTAAGGAATTCTCTCCATGGAAAGCCTAAGTCACATATATTAACTAGGCTGCTGGGGTCTTCTGCTCATGAATTTTTTTTCATAGGACATTAATTTCATATTTTTACAAGTAATGTCTGCTCAGACAAGTTAATGTAATTATTTCATGTAGCCACCCCTTTTTTATAGAAAATTCCAGTTAGTCAAAACTACAACAAACACGTCTTACCAATGCTGAACTAATTTTATGGGCAGTGGAGCAAAATGTAAATTGATTAAGTGAGGAGATATGAGATTCCTGTGAGTCAAATGTCCTTCTTTGATATGTCATTTGAAAACAGTAAATGCTGCTTCTTTTTAAACCCTTGGTTTCTGAAACCCAAAGTGGGTATTTGAAGAACGTGAAGGTTTAATATTTTTTGTTTAGTTATGCAATTTGGCTCAGCAAATACTAAGTTTATTAATTATTTAATGGCATATGCTCTCTACTAACCATCTAAACAGAGATCTTTTCCATCCCAGATGGAAGTGAATGCACATACCTATGGTCTATACCATAAGATTGAAGTAGGCTTAAAACTTACAGCAATTTGCAGGTTCCAGACTAAAATTCCCATGTATAGTTCCTATTAAAGGATTTCTCCCCATTCCAAAGAACTTTAGACTATTAAAATTTTCCAACAGGTAATGTCTAATTAAGCTGCTATTCTTCTAGATGAATGTCTCCTGAATAAATAATATACCATGTTCAAATGTGCTTTCTTTTTAAATTGAAAATGTAGGTGTGAGTGTCATATTAGTAACAAAAGCTTTGTTTTCCATGCAGCCTAAATTCTCCTCTCCTTCCTGGGCCTCCATAAGGAAGCAGCTGGCTGAAGCCACAAGAGACTTTTTATCTGTTTGGGAAGATTTTGCACTTGTCAGGGTGTTCTGTAAAATGTCTGCACTGTACAGTATTTGCACTGTGCATTTTACATTTAAATGTCTCTGCTAAAAGGTGTGATCACACTTGCAATTATCTTCTCTACCTTCCTGAGCACACCTGCCCTGCCAACCTTTTGAAATGTCACACTCTGAAACAAGTAATGCAGGACATTTAGGATGATTCCTTTGTTATGAGACAGTCTGTATTTGTTATTGGAAATATTGGAATGGGGTTTTTTTTTCCCTTGTTTTATAATGTTAAAATCATTTATACCCCTATAGTCACCAGTAATAGACATATCTCTTCTCAGTCAAGGAGCCCAAACTGCGGCTCATACAGCCAGTCACACAGGATGAATTTTTAGGGTGTCATGAAATTGCAAGGAAACAACTGGTCTTGCATTCATGAGGACATTTTCTCCATCTTTAGTGATTTTGGTGTCTGAAAGTGTGGGATCTCTTGAATGCATTGTATATGAGAAGTGGGGAGCTTTCTACCTTTGAGATTTCTGAGATCAGCTAAACAGATCACAAGTTCAATTTCTTTATTGATTGTTACAACATGAACACATCAGCTCTGCCTCTTTAAAGCAATGAATTCTGTTAATTTAATGTTTTATCTCTTAGCTATGTCCCTTTATACACCCCAAACCCTCCAGCAAACAAGTTGGAGAAGGGAAACCTGCAAAGCCTTGCTTTAAATTGTGCAATTTTCTGTTAGCTTTTCTTAAATAAGTCCAGCACTTAGATGGACAGGTTTTCTTTATCCTTTTAAAGTGCTCATTAAATGGAAAGCACAATTATAGCTGATTATTTACAACCGTCAGCACCAGTTCATCTCAGCTTTCTCAGGATCTCATTAGGCTCCCCGGATTCTTTGCAACTCTAGATAATAATATATATAAAAGATATTTGTTCATTTAAAAGCCTGCAACCTTCACCAGTCTTTATTCAAAGAGTTTAATGTGTTTAAAGGGAACTGTCAGCTGTGCCAACCATACAGATTTTGTTATTTTCTTTTCCCCTATTTCTAACAAAGTTTAAAACAGTGAACATTGAACAAGTTGGAAGATAGAAGCAAGCTTATTATATTTTCAGCATTTTATCTGGAGTTTTGTGCAAGTGTTATACAGACAATGAAATTCAATACAACCATGATCATGTTAGGTACTGTCAAAGGAACAAAATCTATCTGAATAAATGGAATTTCTGTAGTCCACCTGCACTCCAGTAGTACCTTGCTGAAAAAATGGATGGAATATTTGGTAGCAGAAAAGGTCACCATGTGTTAAATTATAATCTAACCCCAGAAAAAATAGGGATCCCTTTTCGGTTTGAGTGGAAAATTGTCGTACTGGGAACAATGCTTGATAATTTGCTTCAGCATAATGCTAATACTAATGCTAATGATAATATTAATACATAAAACTACTAATTATAAATGATATAATTATAAAAGAAATAGAGGTATGGAACACACAGAAACACCCCTTTGGCCCACTGAGAAATGTCTGTGGAATTTGCTGTTATCTGGATATAACACAGAAAAAATATTTTTAAATTTTGGAAAGGGAAAAATATTATATTGAAGAAGTGGCTGGAAAGGGAATCATCAGCAACTGCCTTTAATGACCTCAAGAGGATAACAGCATGTCAAACACAGAAAAATACAATATTTTTTGCCTCATGAAGCTATTTATGACTGCAGAAATATATTTTATGTTGCCATTGTTGTAGAAGGAAAGTCATTAAGGCAGCACAGCTACAGGGAAGGTGCCAAGTAAAAAGCTGCTGCTTGCAATTACCAGCTCCATAAAAACGCTGGCCCACATTCCTTGCCCTTGCCAGTGTGAAGCAGCTGAAGCAGAAATAAGGAAAAAACAGAATGGAAGATATGCTTTTTGGTACATTCTATGTGCTTTTGTAGCATTTGTGTGTGTATATTTTTATTTACTTACACCTCCACATTCACACACAGACGCAATTTCTATGCACAAGAAAAGTTTCAATAAAAACATCTTCTACCTCAGAGCTGGCATGAGACTTAATTTCTGAAAGCATCTTCCTGATACATTGTGTAGCAGGGAAGAAATGTCATTATTTTGCCCACACACCATTTGGATTTTGGGTGAATTTATCATAATACCCCTAACTGACAAAATTCATAAACACCTAAGTTGCTTCTTCTAAGATAAACAAGTGTATAGCTTGCATTTACAGTAATAAGTAAATAATTTCTATTACCTAAACTATCATAAATAAAACTTTAAAGAAAAAATGAAATAAAATAAAATAAAAAAAAATAAAAAAAAATAAAATAAAATAAAATGTAAATTCTGGGTCTTGGTTGTGGCCTGCCAAATTAATGATAACTGGCTCTGGATGACCAGTTTTTTCACCTCCGAAACAGAGATTATCTATCAGAAGTTGCACCATTTTCATTGCCAGAGACTACTAGATTACCAAAAACCACTTTAAATTCTATTTCTGTTTCTTCGAAGGAAAATTTCTATAGCTCTTTTTGGAATGTGATAGGGAAACATGTCTTTGTTAAAGGTTTGTAACTGTATAGAGAACATTTAATGCAAAGAAGGATTACTTGGGAGGAAGATAAGGAGGCAATAATCAGCTGCAATAACACCACTCCTGTGTTTTTCTTACTTATTCCTCCTTTGCACAAGTTATTCCAATTCTGTTTTCCTTGCAGCCAGGATTGGAGCATCTGCTCTTTTTCCTGCCTTGTATTATTTGTTTGCTGCTCTAGAATTTATGCAGGTTTTTTTCCTAGAGGTGCAAGTTGGAAATATTTTACTGGCAGTTGGTCCTTATCCTTAACCTGTCCATTCCTTGCCTTTTTAAAAATCTTATTTCCCATTTTATTCTCAATATCTCTACTAAATTTCAGCAGGAGACAAAAAATAATTCCCGTAGTTAGTCTTTCTGCCTCATGCTTATTTTCTGTTCCATTTATCTTGTGTGTAACACAGGAGGGAGCTCTGAGTGGAAAGATTTCCTGCTTTATATTCATTAATGCCACTGTCATCAGTGGTAATTTTCTGCAGAAACTCAAGGACTTCACTTTTTGGAGCTACACACAAATGAGTTTCCATCCATGACAGAATGAAGGTCAGGGAAAGATATTGGCAGTGCAGTGGCTGAAGGATGGCTTCAATTTTCCAGAGCTGTTGCCACAAGTGGTGGCTACTTGGCCAACGCCTGACAGACCTAATGGACGTGGAAAACAAATGGTTCTTTCCTTGTTTCTGTTTTCCCAACAGGACAGAGGAGAAGCTCATTGCAGAGGCAGAGTGGAAAGGTCACTTGTGCTGCAGTTGCTGTCAGGAGAAGTGCTATCAAAGCTGAGATGTTTCTCTGAGCACTAACACTGAGGGTTGACAGCACGAGCTCCAGCCTGACAGTGCAGCACCAAACCTCTGTGCAGCTGTTCTTACTGCATCTCCTCACCAGGAGCACAGATCTGGTCATGTCTCATCAGCTGAGGGCAAGAGGCAGATGTTTGGGCTGCTCTGCTTTGTGTTTGACCCAAGTTCACCAAGAGTGCAGCCTCTTCTTGCTCGCTCAAAGTGCCTCTGACTCATCTTTGTGTTCAGCTGAGCTCCTTCATGTGACTGTGTTCGCAGGGGTCTGAAACTGAGGGAAGAGACGAGGACCTGACTCCACATTTCAGAAGGCTGATTTATTATTTTATGATATATATTATATGAAAACTATACTAAAAGAATAGAAGAAAGGATTTTATCAGTAAGCTAGCTAAGAATAGAAAAAGAAGGAATGATAACAAAGGCTTGTGTCTCGGACAGAGGGTCTGAGCCAGCTGACTGTTATTGGCCATTAATTAGAAACAACCACATGAGACCAATCCCAGATGCACCTGTTGCATTCCACAGCAGCAGATAACCATTGGTTACATTTTGTTCCTGAGGCCTCTCAGCTTCTCAGGAGGAAAAGTCCTAAGGAAAGGATTTTTCAGAAAACATGTCTGCGACACCTTCACTCTGAATTGTGCTGCTTAGGGTTGCTGGGAAATCACAGAATCATGGAATTATCAAGGTTGGAGGGAACTCCAAAGATCAGCAGCAGTGCCTGCACATTTGGCACTGCTGCGTGTGACTCTGCCTCTTGCATTTTGTGTTTCACAGAAGAAATAGGCACAACATAAAAGGTGCTATGCCTTTGGATAAACATGTTACCCAGCAGGGCATGGCAAAATTACTTTGTATTCAGTTCTCATTTCTCCCAATTCTGCCTTAGCCACTAGCAGCTACATACTGGTTAACAAGGGGTCCCTGCTGGGAGTGATCTTGTGGGAGGAAACTTAAGCTGATCCTGAGAAAACTGGGTAGTGCCTTTGCTATGAAGTGTCATCGAAACAGACGGCATTGTTTTGGAAAGGAAGCTTTGATACAGTTCATTTTCAGCCCTACAACACATTCCTGTGTGATAG
>WBNP01004546.1:284214-366805 GCA_013401095.1 Passerina amoena
GCCCACCCTCACAGGGAACAATTCCTTCCCAACAGCCCAACTATACCTACTCTCTGTTTGAAGACATTCCCCCCCTGTCTCTCATAAATATATATTTCCTCATCACTTTTAATATCCTCTGTTTCTTCAGAGTCAGGGTTGTGATCTTTGCTAATTCAATAACAGCAATTTACTAATGCAAGTGATTTTTATTGCAGGTCATTATCACAAATATAAACAAGGTTAGATAGCCTGGGGATGAGGGACCGAAACACTTTGTGTCTTTCAATAATGACATTTTAAGTGCAAAACACAGGTTTTGAGGAGATGACCCCCTCTTTTTCCTACATATTTTACTTTAAATGAAGAACTTTGTTCCATGTCTGCAATGACCCATTTGAAAAGCTGTTGTTACGCAACAGCAATAATTATGATTTTAACTCTCTATTACAGATTCTTCACATAATATTATTGCAGTAATGTATTTAATAACTGCCCCAATATAATTCAAAGCTGAGATGTTTTCTCCAAATATAGACAGCTGAATAGCACATTTAATTCCATTTCTAAAACCTCTGATCAGCAATTAATGATGGTGTGTTTGGAAAGAATATGCTTAATCATGCTCTTTAAATTTGCATTTTCAGTTTGCAAATCCAGAAGACTACAGACATTCACTAATGACAATTACAGCCTAAAAGGCAGGTTTTGCATCACAAA
This sequence comes from Passerina amoena, assembly GCA_013401095.1. Classification (NCBI taxonomy): domain Eukaryota; kingdom Metazoa; phylum Chordata; class Aves; order Passeriformes; family Cardinalidae; genus Passerina; species Passerina amoena. The sequence goes on from WBNP01004546.1 coordinate 284,914, forward strand.
AAACTTAGTCTAAAGAATGGAAAATAATATAAAAAGGATCATAAAAGAAAGCTGAAAAACACAACAGCCTTTCTTCTTTACTTTTTGGGGAAATATAAATGATTCTTGATATCACTTCTCTAGGGGTTTAATTACTGACAGACACCAGCAAATGAGGGTTAATTTTGAAAAGTGTTAACTGAAAATCCAAGTGGGCATCAGGAAATAAGTGAGGCAAAGACCCAGATCAGTAAATTTCTCTGAAAATTGAAATATCCCTGTGGTAGTGTTGTTCACAAATTTGTACTTTACAAAGAAATTCTTTTTCAGAATGCTAATCATTCCATAGCAGTCCCAATTTTATTTTTTCTTGGATCAACTGGGATCTTAAAACCAGATAAAACCAGACAAACCAAATAAATAGTTATTTCCTTTTATAGTTCCTTTCCTTGTGGTACATATAACAATAATGCTGCTTCTCTCAGCATTCATCTCCTCAAAACTTGTGTTTTGACACCTAAAATTTCATTATTCGAAGACATAAAGTGTTTCAGTCACTCATCCTCAGGCTACCTAACCTTGTTCATACTTGTGATAATGTCTTGCAATAAAAATCACCTATATTAGTGAATTACTGTTATTGAATTAGTAAAGATCACAACCCTGACACCAAGGAAAAAAACTCCAGAGATGAGGTGTTGGAATACAATTTCATAAGTGGCTGCAACTTTCACATAGTTCCAATTTAAACTGGGAAATAGTAAGAGGAAAAAATGGTGAATATTCCGGCTTAGAAGGGTTGGTATGGATGGGCAACTGGGAGGAAATAATTCTCTGTGAGGTCCCTTCCTACTCAAACCACTCTGGGATTCTGTAGTTGCATGATGGCACCAGAAAGAAAGAAAGAAAGAATTCAGGATTCTTGGGGATATTAATGCTATTTTTATCCCGTACTATAGACTCTAAGATCTTAACTGCTTATAAAATCTTTACAGAATTTATTATGCACATCTATTGTCAGCAGATGAATTTTTGCGTTTGTAATCCCATCTGTTACTCACTTCCCTTGCTGCTAGGATTATTTCCCAGGAATAAGGAGTCTTAGAGTAAATATCTGTCTTCTGAGTTTCAATATCTGCTGGCTTTAGACAGCATTTTTTATCTCTGTCACTTTTGCTTTACAGAGACTAAAGAAATTGGCATTTGCAGAGGTTAAAAGAGGTCCAGGCACAGAAATACAGTTCAGGCATCACACAGAAGGCAGACACGGGTCAGGCTGTCCTGCCAAGAAACGAGTTCACTACCAGAGCCTTCAGCAGAACAGCTCTTGGGCAGTAAATTCACGTGCTTTTTTACATTCTTTTAACATTCTATTGGTTTGAAAAGACAGGTGTCTGCTAAGGAAGGCAGGAGCCTCCCATGAAATGCAAAATGTAAACTCCCTCCCTACAAATTATTATAATTTTGAAATTAAGGGGCTGTTAGGGAAAAATATGAGAATAGGAATAACAGTTCTTTATTAGGGAATAAATTTAAATAAAATAAACAACACTGACAGAGTCAGCACAGGAGCTACCCCCTGTCTGTCAGGGTGGTGTCCCAGCCCCATCCCATGGGGGCTCAGCCCTCCTGCAGTGCCAGCTGTGGCTCTGCTGCAGCAGGGATCCTGCACAAGGGGGGAGTTTTCCTCTGAAGCTCCAGGGCTGCTGGAGATGGGCCTGGGCTCCCTCTGGCAATGCAGGGCAGCAGAAAGCTGCTCCTCTGGGAATGCAGTGGCCAAAGGCTGCTGGGGTGTTCCAAACCTCAGATTGGATCCAGGTAGGAATGCTTGGCTCCTCCCCTGGGCGGAGCATCTCGCCATGGGATGATGGCATTTGATCAGCCATGCAGGGACATTCACTGGCCATGAACAGAAGATAATTAATAATTAATGGCCCATGGACAGAAGAGATCTCCTGGAGGGAGGATTGGCTGTAGAAGAGATAAAGAAAACTGCCCAATGAACAGAGGATAACTGCCCCATCTCTAACAGATGGGAATAGAATACACATCCTCAGCTAACCTAAGTCAAAGATTTAGGGTATTTTTCCTACTGAGGAATCTCCAAAGGAGATTTTCTCCAGCTCTGAGTTAGTTTGCACTTGATGTTGACAAGATATGAAATCAAACGTTAATGTACAGGTAATGAGTGAGAAATTGCATGTTTGCACTAGTGGATTGCTGTTCATTAGCACACTCCAAGCACAAATCCTCATCAATCACTGCATATTCACCACGGCTGCTCTGCTGATTCCCAAATGGATTGCTATACCAGAGGAAAACTTCATCCTTTATGCCATGGTCATGTTTCTGTGCTTAAAGACTGATCAGGGGGTTTCCTGTCAGACCAGGGGCATAGAAGGGGAGGGTTTTGTTTGTTTTATTTGTATGTCTGGCAAATTGCTTGCAGGTTTGAAACTGATATCAAGTTTTGTCTTCATCTTGATAAAGTCTTCCTATTTCAACATTAAGACAAGTTGCAGTTTGTTTACAACTGTTTATTCTAAAACTAAGCATTCTGATTCACCACTGAAAGAAATTTAAACAAAAACAAAAAAAAGTCTATTTTAAAATATTTATTTATATTTTTTTTCTTGATTTATCTCTGCACTGCTAACATCTTCCTTTTCCAAGGACCAGATGGCTGCTGAATTCTACCTCAACATGGATGCAACTGTGTTTGAAATGGCAAGATCATTGCTGACTCACTGTGGACAGATGAAATAACCAAAACCTGGATGTGGCAACAGTCTGATAGCTGGAGACAGGGAAGGAACCTTGCTATGTTGTAGACAGATGAGTCAGGAAGGCTGAAGTTCTGTTTGAACAGTGTTTTATGGCTTACAGTTTTAGCAAGATACCAAACAGGCTATTAAAGACATTTGTGAATATTCTAGTTAATTAATATATATGCCAAAAGTAATCTGTTACATTGTGAAAAATTACTCTATTTCCTGCCAATTTACCATTCCTGTGCGTGTTTCTCTGCGTGTTACACATGGACACATCTTTCATTTTCAGTCTTGTGACTCTCATAACGTCTTCTTTTTGCCCATTGCCATTTAAGAAGCCAAATAAAGAGTATTTATTAAACTCACAGAGTTCTTGTTACTGTGCATACCTGAGTTTACAGACTCTGATGAAGCCAAAACTTGCAACCAATTCTGATATTCACATGAGGCAAGCTACCTTGCTAACAATGGAATGTTTCTTTTTGGTTTATACCCACAAATCCATACATTTCTGATTTGATTCACTTAATTTCTGAAGCTGCTTTGCCAACATGACATATCTTCTATTTAATTAAACTACTTCTTACTTAGGCAGCAGTAACTTTAGGTTGTTTGTATGTGTTTGCAATATGTTTTTGCACTCTGCAGCAGTTTTTATGTGGGTGTTATTAAAGGACCTGCTCAGAGAAAGATGCCCCAGGGAGTTCTGAAGAAATGTGTCCATGAGAGCAGGACAAACAAAGAAATGGAAAAAGCATAAAAACCGTCAGTGATTTTTTTGTTGCTTGATTTTTTTTTTTTTTTTGGTTGCTTGATTTTTGGTTTTTATTTAGTAGGATTTATTTTGGGGGTCTTGCCTGGATTTTTTTATCTTTTTTTTTTTTTCCTTTTAATATTAAGCTGGAATTGGGCAAAATGAAAATGAAGAGTTTTCACTTATGAGTTATTGAACTGTTTGACAGGAGATGCAATCTGGTGTTTGAGTTATATTTAGCCTGTATCAGTACTGATGATCTGCATCATCAGAGCATGTGATCCCATGCAAAAGCTGCTCACTCAGGGGACAGGAGGCAGAAGGTGGAGAGTGCTTGCAGAACCAGGATCTCTGCATTCCTTATGCCAACTTTGCTCTTTCTTCAAAAAGAAAATAACGTGACTGCAGGCAGCAAAATAAATGAGTGAAGAGAGAAGGAGACAGATGGTAAAGCATTTTTAGTACTAATAATGGGAGCTTCTAGAAATGCCACTTGCAGTGTGAATCACCACCTTCTTACATATATGTGCTTTATTTTAGGGGAAAATAAAGAAACCCTCTGTTTCATACAGTTTAAATCTAAATAATTGTTTTGTGGAGATTAATTCATGAGTGCAATAGACACTTTTTTACATTCCCATACGTTTGAAATATCTACTGTGAGAGACAATGACTGATTTCACTGGAATTTTTGCGGACATTAGGTACGTGATCACTTATGAAGGTGTGGATTTCAGGACCCCACACTGTACAAACACAGTTACCAATGCAAATATTGTTCATGCAAGTATTGCATAGATCTTCTCAGATGTGTGATATGCAGGAATGAAGAAAACACTACTTAGGCAGTCTGAGAAAGGCTTACATCTCATGAATTAATAACCAAGTGAGAAAAAAGACACTTTAAACCTATTTCAACCTAAGGAACATTCGAAATGTTGGTAATGTTTTTAACAGGGGAGACAGGTGTTTATTTCCTACATTTTCGTTGCATGCCTTTTAAAACTTCATATTTTACTTAACACATTTTCTCCCAGACGAGAGCACAGAAGGTTTTCCTTAACTGCCAAAATCACAAAGAAAACATGTTTTGTCTATTTTTATTACATATAAAATATATAGATATTTATAGAGACCACAATTCTTTCTCTGGCATCCATTTGTTTCCATGTAAATTTATATATTCTGCATACCATATCCACCTCTGGGCCTGTAGTGACAAGACTGGGGCAACCCTTTTGACCCAAAAGAATGTAAATTTAGATTTGTGCAGAGACCACATTTTTTATTATGACAATGGGGAGGTCCTGGCACAGGGTGCCCAGAGAAGCAGTGGCTGCCCCTGGATCCCTGGAAGTGTCCAAGGTCAGGTTGGATGGAGCTTGGAGCAACCTGGGGTAGTGGAAGGTGTCCCTGCCCATGGGCAGCTCCTGGTTTTGAAATGAGATTATACTGAAAGTTCCTTTCCAACCCAAACCATTCTTAGGTGCTAAGATTCCTACATATATTTTGTGGATCTATGTACTTATATAAATTAATCTACTGAATACATGACCAAATATTTGCAATAATTTCAATAAAATCCAAAATTTGGGTTTTGTTAGGTATTTCTGTCGCTCCTTAGGACAGGATCATGTTGTTACTGTCTGCTCAGAATAGGTAAGGAATCTGATTTTAGTAAATTGAATGTGGGCATGCTTTCAAGTAATATAGTTATTAAAATCAATATTTCTTTGCTCCATACATTCAGATAGGGAAAAAAATCTGAATTCTTAAAGACAACACCAAAGTATAGGAAATACAGAGGGAAAAAAACTATCTGGAAACCTTCTGATAGAATGTCTCCAACTCATTTTCATAAAACAGATTTGTTAAGTCTAATTTATTAAACTGTCTGCTTAGATATTCTCAGAGCACCTGAAAAGCTGGGGCTGTTTTGTGAAGATTAAAAGACTCCATTTAATTTTAAAACAACTTTTTCCTCTACTGTGATGCAATCCTTTGAGGAGTGTGGTATTTCCATTTGATGGCTGCATCAACTCCAGCATCCCAATTACATAATTGATTGATTTTTACCTGTTTTTGCTCAAGGAGAATCAACTTCTGAACAAATCACTATGAGCTTGCTAAATTGGCAGATGGAATTTGCAGTGCATAATGTGTAAGACAGACACTGGCATGTTTCTCATAGTTCTGAAAGAGAAAACAGGAGTTTGCTTGGTTCTCTGCACCTCCTGATCATCAAGTTTCACCTGAAGATAGAGACAATATCCAGGATCAAGTTACTTGGTATTAAAGGCAGTCTTGAGATTTTTGACATTGACACTGGCACATGGAGATCCTGGAATCAGCTTTGTTACGGGCAAAAGGCTGATGGGAGTAGTTTTATGGAAGTTAGTTCACTGTTGATTCCTGGGTTTTGGGTAATTTTAGTGCCTCTGAGTAATGGCCTTTTATTGCTATTTTATTTTCTATGAGAGTTTTGATCATTGCTAAGCCTGAACTGAAACAGGAGCTTAGCTCCACACACAATAAACAAACCTCTTGTCATTCAGCAATGAAAAAATACAGATTTTCTTCCTATGGAAAAATATGAGGATAAAATTGGAGCCTGTTGAAGACGGAAATCAAACTCTTCTTGGTAGCAGTGTGGGCAGGATTTTATCCACTGTCTTGATTCTTCTCTATAATAGACCAGCTCATTCTTAGACCTGTTACCAAACATTCACAGAAGATGTCTGGTGGCCTGACAGTATTTGGAGTCATACAAATTCCTGTTCTTTTTCAAATCCAGAACTAAAAGCATCTTCTACTAAACCTCATGTAACATGGTAATAACAGGAAGTGATACTCTACATAAACAGAATCCTCTGAGGCAAAAGGAGATTCTAGAAAGTTAAGGATACCCACTTGGTAAGTAGTCCTTCCTTTTTTGGCAAAATATTGGAAAAGGCAAAATTTTCCAGGAGGGCAAAAAAATCCAATGAGCCAACTTCCCAGAAATTCCCCACATAAATCCTTCCTTAATAAGTTCAAAAGCAGCATTCCTCCCTTTTGTGAAGATTTAAAATATTCCCAGACTTGTTCCCATACTCCCTGCATAGTCAGTGCTCCAATGTTCAGAGCTGTGGCAAACAAAATGACATCAAAAAAGCAGCAGCAAGCCTTTATAGATGGTTTTTTGACATGAAGCAAATGCAATTCAATGCTGACAAATGCATGGTGTAGGAGCTTGGTTGCCAATAGAATAACAAATAGCAAAAGAATTAAGTGTACCAGTCTGAGAGGGCTGAAAATCATCTTAGCGTGTACAGACACGCAAAGGCTTCACAACCCCTTTGCCCTCTTCCTGCAGTGTCTAGTGTCAATCTTTTTTATTATTATTTTGCTTTGTCCTCTTAAAAAGCCTTTGACTTTGTTTGTTTGTTTGTTTGTTTCTGTGTTCCCTGTGCCCTTTCCCTTTCAGGGCTGGGTGAGCACAGGTGACACAATGCACAGTCTGGCTCAGCTGTAACTGCCCTGGGATGTTTGATACCCCACACACCAACAACTGAGTATGGCTTTAATGCACTCTCATTCCAAAAGCTGGGTGAGACATGTCCTCCTCTTATTTACAGTAGCCATTCTCAAATACCAAAATATTTGCATTTATTTCAAATTCATCTTGCATTCTCAAAGCCAAGCTGGTTTTGTGCTCATGTGTTAATCACAAGAATTGCATTTCCTTAACCACATCCTCCCCTGTGAGGCGCTTCTGCTTTGCAATCTTATCATACATCAGTCAACATAAAACTATCAAATAATCAGGTCTATAAAATGCTTTAAACATAATTCTTGTAATAAATAATTTTCAATACTGTAAGAGGATGAATCACTGCAAAAAGGAACTAAAAAAAAAGCAGCACACCTGCCTAGACTACAGCCTAGTGAACTCTGAGATGCGTAAAACTGTGTGTCAACTAATATTATCCTGACAGGTAATACTGGCTTTATTAAAGATAATCCAACGAAATATATCTGGCTGTTAGGACATCCAGGCCCCTGCACCGGCCCACGGGCTCAGCCACGGCAGCAACAGCCCCCGCACCGGGGGCACAGAGCCGGGAAGCTGCCCCGTACTGCCCCTGCTACCCCCCAGGCCCCTCGCCCGCCCAGCTGGGAGCAGGCAGTGCCCAGGCGGCAAGGGCACAGCTGGGGGCTCTCCTGCCAGCAGCACACATTTGGGAGCCGCCCTTCCCCAAGCTGGACAGGCGCTGCCTACTCCAGACATCGTCAGAGGAAAACAGCAGCCAGCACAGTCAGAGCAGTGACGAAGAGTGGCCCTCCAGGCCCCTCACACCCAGAGCATGGGAAGAGCCCTGGGAGCTTTGCCAGAGCCCAGAGCAGCACCCAGATGAAACCCCCAGATGCCATCCCAAGAGGACAAAGCCCGCAGGCCCCTACCCCTTAGAGCGCTGCCGCACTCCCAGCCCCTCCCTCGACCAGCTGCAAGAGCTGGAGCTGTGTGGAGCAAGGTCAGGAGTGATGGCACTCCTTGAAGAGCTGGCCAACGACAGGCAGACCTGGTCCACCGTTTGCCAGGACAGCACTAGTGGGGAAGAGAGCCTGTCACAGTCCGGTTCTAATGACCCAAACAAACCGGAGTCTGACAGTGGCCCAGGGCAACGCCAAAAGCTCTTTCGCCAACACACAGATCAACCGGTGTCCCATGGGGAAAAGAGCAAGGCCCAAGAGCTGTGGCTGAAAAAGAGCAAGGAGATCAGCATCCGCACCATCTGGGTCAACCCCCTCTACCCAGCACTCATGCAGGAGCCCAGCTCGCTGGAGTCAGAGGAGGCAGACTCTGACCTGCCCAGTACATCTCCTGCCCCAGCAGCTTCCAAGGGCAGCCAGCCAGGTCAACTGCTAAAGCTGTTTCTCCAAGACACAGATCCATCAGTGTCTGATGAGGAAGACAGCAATGCCCAAGAGCTGGGGCAGAAGAAGAACAAGGACATCACCATCCACACCATCTGGGTCAACCCTCCCTGCCCAGCCCTCATGGTGGAGCCCGGCTTGCTGGAGGCAGAGGAGGCAGACTCTGACCTGCTCAGCACATCTCCTGCCCCACTAATTTACAGTGACTCTACATTTAATTTCTACAAACATGTTTCCATTTCTATGAAAATTATGGAAAATTGGAATTCTATATAATGAAAATTTCCATCCAAAATTCCTATACTCTTAATATTTAATATAGTGACATACCTTACTTTATTAATAATTAAATAATATTTAAGTACATAGTCAAGCCTAAAGCATAAATGTTATTACTGGTATCCAGAAAAGGCTAAAAAACAGCTTAAAATCCACATTGTAAAAGCATCACATTTATTTGGGAAAAAAATAGCTGTTTTGACAGTTTGGTTTTATAAAAGAGAAAAAACCTCAACCATTTCATTAATTTAAAAAAAAGTTTATTCTTGAAATTTATAGACCTGTTTTAATTGTTGTGGGGTTTTCACCTATGTGTAAAAATATAATTTTGATTGCTCAATAAAGTAAGAGCCTCAAAGCTCTCATATTGAAGGGTTTTTCTGGTAGTGGATGAACCTGTACCTGACATTTCCCATGGAAATGATATTTCACATTTTGTTGAGCTTTTAACATTATAGTCATCAGATTTAATGTCATTTGTGACACTCACTCAAGAGTGAGACTAAGTAAAGCCTGCAGAAAATGCACTTGATTAAGGAAAGTGGTTTGTTAGCCTGGAGAGATAGAAAACTTTCACTTCCATGGATTGGTTCCTTATTTCCTTCTTGTAGCAGTTAATCTTTGGCAGACACTTGATAGAGCTTGTTTCAATATTCCTCCAATGAATTTTTCTGTCATTTTCTTCTCCATTTCAAATAATTTGAAGTTCAGAAATGTTTTGTGTACTCTGATTTTATGGTTCCTCTTTATAGAAGTAATCCCTGTAGAGCCAGCTGTAAACCAAAAGACAAAGCTTTGATTCCTGAACGATTATGGCCCAAACTTCAGGAATTCTGCACTGAGGGGCTGGAGCGTGTCCAGGGAAGGGAACGGGGCTGGGGAAGGGGCTGGAGCACCAGGAGGGGCTGAGGGAGCTGGAAAGAGGCTCAGCCTGGAGAAAAGGAGGCTCAGGGGGGACCTTGTGGCTCTGCACAACTCCTGACAGGAGGGGACAGCCGGGGGGGTCGGGCTCTGCTCCCAGGAACAGGGGCAGGAGGAGAGGGAACGGCCTCAGGCTGGGCCAGGGGAGGCTCAGGTTGGATATTGGAAAAATTTCTTCCTGGGAAGGGTGTTCAGGCATTATCAGGGGCTGCCCAAGACAGTGCTGGAGTGCTCATGCCTGGAGGTGTCCAGAAAACACGTAGATATGGCACTTTGTGTTATGGTTTAGTGGGCATGGGTGTATGTGGTCAAAGGGTGGGCTTGATGATCTGAAGGCTTTTTTCAATATTAATGATTCCATGATCTTGGGATATGTGATCCCACAGCTCAGAGCTCTGGGTTTTTTCCCCCTCATGTGGCAATTTCTACAAAGTTATTTTATGGCTTTGAGCACTTTATGGCACTTCCCAAACAACTTCCTGATGAGCTGTGTGCCCATCCACTCCCCTGCAGCTTCTACCCAGCACTGATCCAAGTGACCTTTGATGAAGTGACAGCAAGAAGGGGTCCCACCCTCTCCACTGAAACCCCAGAAACGCCTTCAACAGGTTTTGAAGCTGTACCTCCTAACTTTACACATTCCTGTGGGCAGCAGGACAATTTTGCCATTTAAGCAAATTAAACAAACCAATTTACAAACTAAAGCATAAAGCTGAGCTGTTCTCACATTAACACACCTTAAGTATGATTATGTGTTACTCTGGGTGAGAGCTGTGTTACACAAAACCACAAGATTGACATTCATGAAGAAACTACTAATTAATTTTTTTAATACAATGCATTCCATTATTTCATTCCTTTTTCCTGAGATCAGCATTGAAGTCACTGATTTAAGATTGACAGATAAATTGTTTCTTTCCCTTTTCTTTCACTTCTGCAAAAGTGTGACATTTGCTTCCTATCCCTCCAGATTCCTCTAAGGCATCCTAGTAATATACATGACTGATAGAAATTTCCCCTTGGTTGAACTTTTAATAAAAGCAGAATCTTGACACATTTACGATATCAAGGACCAGCATTCACTTTTTCTTTTTTTTTTCTTTTTTTTTTCTTTTTCTTTTTCTTTTTCTTTTTCTTTTTCTTTTTCTTTTTCTTTTTCTTTTTCTTTTTCTTTTTCTTTTTCTTTTTCTTTTTCTTTTTCTTTTTCTTTATTTTTCCATAAGATAGTAAAATTCTATTTTATCTCCAGCTTTCTTATTATGCATATGTATACACACACACACACACATATATACATATACACTAATAGCATTGGATTAAATCTTTAGAGCTAAAGAGCTTTCAGCTTTCTGCAAGTTAATCAATAACTATGCCACAGAGAAATCTTAGAAATCTGGACTACTTCTACTATTATATCAACAAGCATATGCTGTTTACTAAGCCTAACTGCAAGCTGATTTTAAAAGACAGGGTAAAAGCCACCCAACACATCATCTGTTTATCAGTAGATATATCATTTTCCCATTTTGTTTCCTATGTCTTTTCCACCTAATTGGTATATTTCTGAATCCAGATAGGCAAATCTGCAGATTCTGTTGCAAACAAATTGCAGAGCAACATATAGTCAGATAAGTTGTTCTCCTTAGGAGATGTCACAAAAACTACTCATCATTCCCCTGGTTCCAACACAAAAAAAAGTCCAGATCTCCATTCCAAACCCATGTTCACCTTTCTTTATCCCATATTTCCCTAGAACAGATGCATAAAGTGCTCTGATAAAATCTGGTCAAAAAAGATTAAAGAAAATACAGAGAAATTTAATTTCTGTGTATTTCTGAGGTAGATATACAATGAATATTCCTGGGTTATCCACCTTGTGAACTGAAAGATAAACAGAAATCAGGTGGAAAGAGGAAAAATCATGAATCCAAGGAAAATGAGAAAAAATATTACTCAAATAATGGAAGCTTGGAATTCAACTAGATCAGTATCTGGAATTTCCTGTTATATTACACTGGTCTAAAGAGGACCAATCTGTGTGGTTTTGTCATTTTGAAGATGATCTGAAATCATAGTTGTCATCATCATCGTCATCATCATCATCATCATCATCATCATCATCATCATCATCATTGTTTCCCAGATGTGTTGGAAACCAATTCCAGCACCAGATTTGAAGAAGAGAACATGTATTGCCAGTTCAAGCTCTGAATCAATTCTTACATTGCCTACCTGTGAACTTGAGGAAAATGTGTTCAATATCTTCTGTTTTCTACCAAACTATTGCACTCTGGAAGACATGAAAAGGAAACAAAAACAATAATACTGTTAAATGCCATTAAAGAACTCAGGATTATAGATTATTGGGCTGTTTGGGATGAATCTATGAATCTTTTGCATTTAATGATTATCCATCATAGTTAATATAAGTTTGCTGTTGAATTCAAATAACTCTGGCATCCTGCCAAAATCTATGTGGAATTGAAATTAAAGGCTTGAGCTAAGAGTGTATCCATCATGAATAAATAATGTTTATATATATATATTAATAAAACTATAGCAGATATATGTATATCTCATTTGCCACTGAACAACACTTTATTTTAGTCTCTCTTGACGTAATAAGAACTTGAAAAGCTGTTATAGTTCTTGTAAACATTTCCTGATGCAAATCAATGTGACACAGCAATCCATGACAATAAAATGCTTTGAACTTCAACAGGATGAGTTCAGTCAGAGACCTCTGAAAGGTTGGGTTATATTAGGAGATGGAAGTTGAATGACAATGCAGGAAGTGAAACACTCGTTCTGGAAAAGAATAAACAATGGGCTCCCTGAAAGCACAAATTAGCCTTAATTCTGTAAGGATCAGAGAATCAGAGAATCATGGAGTGCTTTGGGCTGAAAGACACCTCAATTATCAGCTTTTTCCACCCCCCTGCCATGGGCAAGGAAATTTCCATGAGGACATATAACTGGAAAATTACGCTCACCTACAGCTTGGTGCAGTTTCTATGATTCCCTATATTTAAATTAAAACCCCATGACATTTGGTAGATGCCAAATTGAAATACTAACTCCAAAAGTACTTTTTTAAGGGTGTAAGTTGTGGTGGGGAGTTGCAGTAATTGGATTGGCTTTATATCAGAAGGGAACAGTGTAAAGGACTTCCTAGCAAAGTGCAAGCTAAAAGAATCTCAGAACCTTTGGTTTGCTTGTTTGCGGTTTATTTTAATATTTTAGCATAATTTCATACATTTCATGCACTGTTTTGTAGAGAAAATTTCATAGGCATTTTGAAATGTATTAAACTGTGAGTTTATTAAATGCTGAAAAACAGCATCTATGTCCCAGAACCTTAGAAGATCTGAGTTTGAAAGAACCTCTGGACACCATCTGGACCAACCCTCCCACTGATTCCACAACATTTCTGGATAATCTGTTTCCATACTCAAACACTCTCACAAAGTAAAAGAAAAAAAACCAACCCAACCTGAATTTTTCCTTATGCTTAAGTGGAATTTTCTGTGTTTCAGCTTGTGCTGATTTGCCTCTTCTCATGACACTAGGAACCACCTAGAAGAAAGTTTGGCTACTTCTGTGCCACTGCCCTCCCTCCTTGGAAACTACACAAATGTTTTCTAGTAAAAAACAATAATGAGAAAAAATGCAAGGAAATAGTGTGTGAAATTGCTTCTGGTATTTCATCATTCAAATGTATAAACTGAAATGATGAGGCTCCAAGCAGGAGGGAGAGTTGAATGCTAAAGGAAGAGAAAAGAGTTGTGGGAATGAGGAACAACTGTAGTTGTAGATATTTTGTTTTTATTTTTCAGTGTTGAAGCTCCACTGTTGTATTATAGCTCTACATGAGGAGACCATGTATTGCAGAACCACGACAGACATTAATCTGAATTTGGGAATAGGTGGCAACTGTGGACACAGACAACTGTCTTAAGTATATTAAGGAAACATCTGAGTTTGAATAAAATGTGACCCAAGTGCTTGAAAAGAGAGCAAATCTTTAAAGCTTGAGGGTCATTAATTACTATATAGTCATAGATTATTAATTGCAATATAGACAAATTCAGTGAGGTTATGACATTTCCTGCAGAGATCCTGACAATGAGCACCTCCCACTGAGGGAAATGAGAAAGCAAAGTTGTTTTCTCTCCCTACAATCAAAAGAATTATACATATGTTAGTTCCCAGATACTGATTTTTGCTCGAAGATAATAAAAAATAGACCATTCTCCCTTTAATTATTTTACCTATAACATTTCATTTCCTTCTAGAAGGACAAAAGTACCTTCTATAAACAGTTGGTACCTAGCAGATTTTTCTTTTTGTTTTACATTGTTACATAAAATTGGTGAGACCGTTTTCTCACCCAGATCTTCTCTGACACATAATTTTATTTGTACTTCTGACTAAGCAAGGTGCTGAAAATAGACAGAAAAAGAAGGGGAAAAGTATCTTTCTGTATAGTAGTAAATAAAAAATTGCATAGAGCTTGTACTCAGTCATCAAAGGGGGAAGTTGTCAAATCCTTCAGAATTACAGTGAAAGGGAAAAAAAAAAGTGGTGGAAAGATATCACTGAGTCAAAAGGAAAAATTGATAACAAAATCCTGAAGGTGATCTGTGATCAATTCCTTCTTTTAATGCTTTATTTAGTCCAGATCTGTGCCAAAAGCTTTGGTTAAAAAATATTAGAGCCATTCCAAATGTATTCTGGAGGATAGAAAATAAAATCATAATTTTTATGCTGGAAAATGACCAAATCTTTTTTTTTTCCTGTTTCTTTTCTTAAATATATTGCCCAAAAAAGACAATACAAATTACTTATCATTATATCATGGAGTTTATTTTTAAACATAAGGGGCGTATCATTAATAATCCTGCAGTTAATTGTGAAATACTGAGAAAAGCATTTTCTCAAATGTATACATTTTTCCTGTTTCCACTGTGTGTATTATTTTGGTTCTGGGCATTTAGATCCCTGTCCTAAAAGCTACAAACAAACAAACCTGGCATCCACATTGAGTTACATATTGGAATCATTCAGATAATCAGATAAAACCTACAGAAAGCACTTTTCTAATGTTGCACTTTGCTTAAATGAGTAAAATTAGAAAAACAACAAAAAATAAGTTACTTAAAAATTGTTTAATCATATAAATGTTATGCATATGGCTATTGTATAAATAATTTAGCTTTCAATAATCACAGCAATTTTTTCCTAAAATGTCCAGTGATGGAATTATCATTTTACTTGACAAATATACATAGGTAGAAGGCAAGTTTTAGCAAGCCATAAAATGAACTGACAGAACACAAAATTCATCACTTTAGTCCCCTGATTGTCTGAAAAAAATTGTATTATGCATAGTTATAAATATCCATAATTGCATTCTCATTTCCATTTAGGCAAATGAAAGACTTTTACCATCAAGGAAAGGTATTGTGAACTGATAATGGAAACAATCTGATGTTTGTTGAGAGATGGCAATCAGGAGGTGTGCAAAAACAAACCCTTTTTGAATATGCATGGATGTGGCTCGAGTATCAGAAATTATCACTTCCACTGTAAAAGTTTAATTATCAGAACAGTCATTCTGTCAACCACAGACATGCTGGGATGGTAAAAAATTCCATGAGAGCTGATTTTTTAGTGAGACAATTTGTTTCACTTTGTCCATGTTTGCAAAGAAATGTGGAAGTGCAAGACATCCCCAAAGCCCCCTCTGTCTACATAAAGTCCTTGTGGGAACGTGTGCATTTGGAAAGAGCTTTACCCACCTGCTGTAAGAGTAGTTCTTCCAAAAACCACTCGGTGAAAATTCCACTCACTAATCCAATGGCTTCAATCATTTCTGAGTGAAAAAACTTCAGAAAGACAACCTAATTAAGTTTAATTAAGGAAGAGGAAGCCTCGGGCTTATCTGGTTCTTGGTAAATGTTGTCTTGAGACCTGATGTGTCAATGGCACGCGTTGATGCTGGTTTCTGATAGGATTTTATTGTATCTCCAACTGTTTTGAGATAACTCCCTAACATCAAAGTCTCTTTTCCTTTGGGGGAAGCAATCTTTATAATTGGAAGCACTTCCAGAGCAATCATCCCAATACAACATCTCCAGAGTATCCAAAGGCTATGTTCTTCCACTTGACTGCATGACCCACTTTGCAAACTCGGGAATCTGTTGGAGGCCTTTCCACACATGGCACCAACAATGTAACAGGAGACAGTGTCCTTAAAGGGGTGAGAGAACATTAGAGTCAGAGGTTGGGGCAATTTGCCAGTCTGGAAATTGTCCTAAACAGCAATAAATCTATAGGTCAATAGGGCTCATTTTTAAAGCTCCTTTGGGTGGGGAAAAAAAAAATTTATACATACACACATGTATTTATATATAAAATATATATACACACACCCAGAATTTTAAGCAATAAAGAAAAAATAACTCTATAAAAATAACCATAAATTCAATTTTTTTGTATCCTATAAAAAATTAATGTGGAACAAATTATTATTATTCAATCTTATCCTGGGTCTAAAAAAACTGTGGTTTATGATGTTAGGTGTTCAATTTTTTATATATGTTAATATATATATATATATATATATATATACAGATGAACCTATTTCTTCATATATCTATATTCATGTGTAGACCAGTAACACTCATTTTGGGACCAAAATGTCTACAGTGTAGAAAAGACTGTCCTCAGGAAAGCTTTTTTTTTCTATGGAAAACTGATTGAGGCCACCTGGGACACTCAGAATGACAACTAGAAAGGAAAGAGCCAAAGAAGGCATTGATAATGCTCCCCGTGGAGCAAACACCAAGTCTGACAGACCTGAGCCTAAAAGGTTGTGCTTTGAGAGAAGCACATGGCACTGAGAAAGGCAACAGAACACAGAGCACTGCTAAAACAGCATTAAACAAACTTTTAAAAAGAGTTCTGTGTGGTTTTGGTCTTGTACTGAGCATCTATTTGTATTTCATTACACTGTTACTGAAGTAACACTGACTTCTTGCCTCCTAAACTTTGCCTGTTGGTAAGTTTAACACCAAATAATTTTATCTCCACTGTCATTATGGGATCAACAAAGACACTTAGGACCACCATCCGTCTTCACCTCTCCCAAATTTCAAGGCCAAATATCAGCTGGTCATTCTTCAAATGCATTGCTTATTCCCTAAAATCATGGGGGCTCACAAAACCAAAGGAGGCTCAGGTCAAATCTGATAAATAAGTGTTTTTCCAGGCAATAGTTCAAGTGGTTTAACAGTTCCTATCAGCACAAGTGAAAGGCCTTGGAAGGAATTAAATAAACTGCTATTAAGTAAGCAGCTCCTCAAACTAAGTAAAATCATATCCTAGAAAAGAACAGAGATTTCTGGAGAATTCACTGGGAAAATGGGAAATTTATACAAATTTATTTACCAGAAAAATTCTCCAAATATCTATAAATATGTGTTAGATATTAAGATGTCATCAACTACCTCTGCTTTCTAAACCAGCTGATTTCTGAGCAGAAGAATTCCTAAACATGGACCAGCACTTCAGAATCCTTTTGACAGCCAGCCATATATTCCTCAGATATTCTCCTGTGGCTGATTTCTAGCAAGTGCTGGGGGTGTTTGACTCTGTACAGCTCAAGTGTGTACAACAAACAGCTCAGGGAAACCTGCAAACAATGAATTATGGCATTCCAACCTCGCTGTGGTGGGCCATAAATCAAGAGCCGTGCATCCTGCTGAACCAGCAATGTCCTTAACCTTGCTAAATTCCTGATGTGTAAATATGAAGACTTAACAATGTGGCCTCAGAACAAATTTCAGGGTCAAATATAACACCAAAATTATTCAGCAAGGAGGCAATTTTCTATTTCCAACCAGTGGTACCATAAATGAGGTGCTGCTACTTAGCAGGCAGCGGGCCAAATAAAATCAATTCTGGTTTAAGCACCAAATGTTAGCAGACACTCCACACTTAATGTCTAGTAAGTATCTTTCCAGAGTGGAGACAGATTTATCTAAGTCATCAGGAGCTGTTTGATACACCTATTATATTTGGATGTCATCAGCATAAAGACAGTAATTAAGATTGTGCTTATAGAACCAACGACCCTGCCTGGAGCACATGCTGTGCATGTTAAACAGCACTGGACTGGCATTTCCAGGCTTTGTCACTACCCTGCAATTATAACCCAGATTTTTAAGACATAAAGAAAAAATAACTGTACAAAATTAACTATAAATTCATTTCTCTTGTATCTATAAAAATAAGAATGTGGAACAGATGATTATTGTTCAATCTTACCATGCATCTAAAAAAACCTGTGGTTTATGATGTTAGTTGTTCAATTTTTTTGGTGATTTTATTTTTACATTTATTTTACTATCTGTCAAATATTTAGGTGCACAAGAAATACTGAAATCCTACTCTCTATTCATGTTGAATTAATCAAAATTACTAATAACTATGGAGTGAGGGAAAATTTAGAAAAGGAACACACAGTATTAGGATTTATAAACTGCTTGTTTTGCAGCTCTACTTAATTATTACCATCTAATTAGTTATCCACTATATAAAAGGGGAGATTAAAGAGATATTTCTCCTCTCAGGAGTAAAAAAGTCTGTTTAGAACTTTGAATTTAACTTTCATTATTGAAATTTGTTTCAGGCTTTCCTATAAATGATTGCTTTTCTGTGTCACAGGTATGAACTATTCAGCACTTGTCTACATGTCTCCAACCCTTAAAATGTGAAGAAAAAAGTTTAAAAGAAATTCAGAGGAATAGATTAATTTATTCTACCCCCTCTTCAGGTTACTGGTGGGTTTTTGGTTTGCTGGAATTTGCATTCTTTTAATTAATTGCACTGGGAGCTGTGCAGAGGAAAGGGGATTTGGGGAAAAGCTCATAAACAAGCAAGTAAAGCAAAAGACTCAACTTGAAATACAGCATTAAACTTGTGAGTTGTGTTTCCTTTTCTGTGAGCAATATAATGTGTATTTAATGTATTCATCACTCACTTTAACCTTCATATAGTCACATGAATAAAAATGTATTTAGTCTGACAGCTTTTTTAGCTTTATATAAATAAAGAAATGTATTTTTAAATTTTCTCTGCAGCTGAGCAGAAATGCTTTTCCTGAATACTCTTTCCTTCTTAGTGATATCTAGATATGAATCTGATAAAAAACAGGATAAAATAGGAGCTTGTTTTGCACAGAATACAAAATTCATCAGATTTTTCACAGATTTTTTTATTATTTTTCACTGCTGCTGTGCCTGTTTATTTGAGAAACCTGACAGTTCTTTAAAATTGTTATATATACACACAAAATAGCTCAGAAGGAAAGAAAAAACAAAAAAGAGGAAGAAAAACAAAAGAGAGAATGTAATGGTCTTGGGTCAAAATTTTTTAAAAAAGATGGAAGCAGGATGGTACCTTCAACTGTCCTAAAACTATGGGACTATCATTATTTAATATTCTGGAAACTCTTTTTTTTTTTCCAGATAATAATAAGAGAAATCTTTTTTCTTTTTTCTTTTCTCTTTCTCTTTCTCTTTCTCTTTCATCTCTTTCTCTTTCTCTTTCTCTTTTTCCTTTCCCTTGAGTTTCTTTGGATGTTTTTCTCCCTGGAACCTATTGCAATTGGAGACCCCACCAGAATCACTGCCTTGGAATATCTCAGGAGGGAAATTAAATCAATTCAAAGCCTTTGCTATAACACAGCAAAGGACCCAGTCCTTACTGTGGTTTTGTGGACTCACAGCACCCAAACAGAATTGCAAATAGATTTTGCAATTTTTTCCCCTTAAAAATAGTCTTTGTGAGAATCTAAAATTTTATTCCAAGGAGAATTAATAACTAAGAATTAATAACTAAGTTCATTAATCTTAGTCTATGGAAGTATTGTAATTCTAAACCTTTAAAAATCCAGGGTCAAGAATGGAGTTTTTGTCCCCTTTATACAGGGAAATGCAAGTAAAAATGAATGTTTCAACAGTACTCATAACTGCTAAGTAAGTCCAGTTGGGGCAGCATTTTTTACACAAACTGACTTTACTAAATACTTCCTTCAGAAGAGAACACAAATCTCCGTTTAGAGAATAAACATTTCCCTACAACCAAGAAAATAAGCAGATTGCTGTTAAAGTGCTACCACATTTCTAATAATTATGAAGTATTTTCATGTGAAGTTTGAGAAACAGCAACATAAACTTTCCATGCCTGGAATAAATTTAGTTAAATTCAATGTAATGTGAATATCAGAGAATTATTCATAACCCTTACAGAAAACTGTCTGAACGCTCGGAGGACAAAGTACATTTTCACTTCATCTTTATTCTCCTACAGTACACAAGGGCAAATGAGGATTTATGAGAGAAATACATGAGGAAATAGCTTAAGTGAGCCTGACTCAACAAATATTTATATAAATACATACAAGGTTACTAACATTGGGCTTGATAGTGAAGATTAATTTCTAGAAAACAGCAAGAAATATGTTTTCTCAGGCTTCAGCATTGATATGAGTTGCTGCATTTTTTAGATGAAATCCAACCAAGTACCTGCTTTTTAGAGAAAGGATTGTGAAGATCTGAATTGTGACTTAATAATTCTATGAAAAATTTTACAAATATTTGGTGTAAACACCTGGATTATTCCTTCATTCTGATGCTATAGTTATGTTCTGGAAGGCCCTAGAAACTGTTTTCTTGTGTTACAGGGTAACTGTATGCAATCTTAATAAGATTATTCTTGTAGCTGTTATTGTTATGTTCTGGAGGTAGAACAGCTTGCTGGGCTAAAGTGTGAGGTCAGAATCCCTTCCTTTCAAATGGGTTTAAAGTCAAATAAACACAACATGCATTTAGACATGGCACACAAGTCATCAGGCTTCCAAAATGACCATGCAGAATGTTGAATTTATACACAAATTGTACAGTTCTGTTGCTACAGAATATTAAAGATGTCACTGTGGTGTTTGATAAAGGATGTAGGACACATTTTATGGTGCAAAATGAAAAGGCTCGACCCCAGTTTATTTCATGAGTCTCTTTTCATAGAGTTTTTAAAGAACATCCCCTTTCTATCCCCAATTGATCAGTAACAAGTTGTTACCCTGTATTGATCAGTCACTCAATCCCTCTGCGTGTATGTGCAGAGAGAGTTGTTTGTGACATATTGTTTTCATTTTTTTATCTAACAGTGTAAAAACAGTGTATACAGGTGATTAATGTTTATCACAGTCCTAGAGTTCTTTCTCAGGGAAAGCAGGTTGTTTTTCACTCCTGCAGGACTCTGTTCTCCCGAAGAGCTGTCAGCTTTCTCATGGCTTCTGTTGGCTCAGATCAGGATTCAGTTTGTAGGCCTTTGGCCTGCTGTTTCACCACCACAAAATATGTTAAGAAATGTTAAGAAATCCTACCCTCTTTTTTTCCTCTCTGTCTCTCTTTTTCCCTCTCTGCTCTCTTTTCTATCCTCCTTTGGTAGGAACACTTATCCTTGATCAATAAATGGTTCTCAGATCAATATTTGCCATCTTCACACTTTATTTTCATCTGAAATGTTATCAAAAATAATCTACCTAGGCAGTGTGGACTATACAACTGTGCAGATCTTTGCAAGCAGTTCTTGCTAGATGCATTTAGTTTGGATCTGCCCTTCCCTAGAGCAAGACTTCAATTTTACACATTTAGATATCTAATCTGCAAAAACAAATCTTTCCTGGCTTGTAAGCGAAGTTCCAGAAGACTTTGGTACCAGGATTGTTTCACCTTTCAGAATATATATATTAATAACATTCTGTATCTTTAGTTTCTGCATCTTAACCAGTGAACCCATAAAGGTATTTATATATTTATGATTCTGACAGAAAAACTCTCTGAGTATTCCCTGATTCTCTGGCACTGTGTCTGTCAGAGAGTTAAGGCAGTCTAGACTCCTAATGAGGATCCTTGCTGTACAAATCAAAAGTCTCTGGGAGAAAAACTCTGGGAGAATCAGCTCCTGTAATGCTTTGTTCTTTTGAACTCCAAATAATGCTTTAATCTTGCATCAACAAATTCTTGAAGCTTTTCCCTAGTTTTAAAAGTCCCATATGACTGTCTTGAAGGAACATTGACAGTCTATGAATAAACTCATAATAACTGTCATTTTTTATGAAAACAAACAAGCATTTGTTTCTTTACAGAATCCTGAAGAAAGTGAGTTGTCAAATAAACTATTTTGGCTCAAATAAACTATTTATCTGCGTATTAAAATGTCACAGAGAGCACCCCATGTCTAAAACATCATGTGAGCTGCGCCACCAGATCACTGGTGAAGTCAGATATCGCTAATCCATTATGCAATATTTTCATTTTCTTGTGATGTTAGGTAACATCACAAATATCCTGATTTTCTACTCTAAATGTCACTTTCCTAATCATGCCAGTATGATCTATATCAGTTTTTCTTAATTTCTCTATGTTTATCTTATTTCTCATTTTCTGCAGGGACAAAAATCTAAATCCTGATGATCACTGTAGCAGTTGCTTCATTACACTCACTGTGTTTGGTATCCTGATAGCATTTTACTGCAGCTGATTACTGTGTTTTAATGGTGCAGTAAATTCAGGAATACTGTAGAGTGAGTGCCTTTCTTAGAATAATAAATGCCTTTCTATAAAACAAAAAAATCAAAAGGAAAACTCAGTCTCTATGTTCTTATTAACTCATTCTCTTACCAATTTAAGCAGATTTTATATATATGGAAGAAAATAGTTTCTGTCAAATTCTTGGGAAAAAAGGCATCATCTACTGCTTAAATTTACATTTCACTCTAAAGAATCAAGATTTTTGTTTCAAGGGCTTGCAGCATCTTGTTGTTTGTAGTCACAGAGTTATTTCTATGGTGGGACACCACACTACAGAAAATAACACTGTCACAACAGCACATGAGTTTTCTCATAAACACTTGGGAAATTTAAACTCTCCAAAAATGTGAATAATTTTTGCCATTCCTGTAGCCCTGTAGTGCTTCTTTTCTGCACATATTTAAGCCACAGAATCCCTGGAAGTGTCCAAGGCCAGGTTGAATGGGGCTTGGAGCAGCCTGGGATAATGGAAGGTGTCCATTGCAGGAGTGCAATGATTTTTAAGGTCCTTCCAGCCCAAAGTGTTCTCTGGTTCTGTAGATGATTGGCACAATTCTTCCCACTGCCCAGTTTGCAGAGGAATTTAGATCAGGGCTGACATACAAAGAAACCTGAGTATAAGCCCCCAGAGAAATCTGTGGTACAACATACAGGTGATAATTAGGTGTGCATCACATTTAATTGCAGTTGGAGAGGCAAGACTTGGATCTCAGTTTTAGAGGCAGGTTCTGACATTCTGTCTAAGCCCATCCTAAATTTGCAGCAATTCTACCCCATTACTTGTTTTCTGCATTTTTTTTTTACTTAATACCTAGCTTCTAATTTCCATCTTGTGTGAACAACATAGTGCCCAAACTGACACATTAAATAAAGGAGAAAGCAACACTTATGTTTGGTCTCAATTACTCAAGTTTTTGCCAAGAGAATACTAAAGCAAAGTCAGCAGATAACGATGTGGTGGATATTAAAGATGTTTATTTTAATTAATTTATCCAAGCTCTTTTGTGAGGTCACCATTTGCCTTGTAGCTATGCAGAATCAGAAACTTATTTCTCTTACTTACTCACTGGGGTTTATTTGATTTCAGATTGGCTTTCTCCATCCATTTCAACAAGGGAGTGTTATTTCTGCCTGAATTCAGAATTTCAGAGGGCATTTTAAGAATTATTTAAATTGCTTAATCACTTTTCCTCCTTTGAAGACATAATATGTTGGGGGAAAGTAAATCTGTTACCACTCTCTTGCTTTGCTACCTCCTGCAACAAGTTGAAAATTGGGGTTCTTGATGTTGATAAGGTTGAATTTGATGATCTTGGAGGTCTTTTCCAATTTTAATGAATCTGTGGTTCTGTGTCACCCTGGAGGACTGGGGTTTCCTTAGATGAAGGCTACCTTGGAATACTGACCTGTTTCCATTACTACGTTCTGTTTAGTATTTTCAATAATTATTTTTTCTGTTTAGTATTTTCAATAATTATTCTTTCTAAAAGATTTTAAAATTATGTAACTTGCTAAAACTCTTATGTCACTCTGAAATAAATTGTTTTGTTGTGTGAAATACATAACCTCTGAAACACGTGATCATTTGTAATGCAAATGTTCTGTAGAGACAGAGTTGCTGCTGGGTCTAATGAAATATCACCTGATAAACATATTCCTCCCTGTGCTCGCATAGTAAATATTCCAGGGTCAAACCCTGACCCCACCTGCACAGATCTTGCTCACAAACATACCCCCTGGCCTAATGTCCAACAGGCACACAAAAATAGTCACCAGCTTAATTGCTGCCAGAGAACTATAATTCAATCTTCATCTTCTGGTACATTTAATGCGTTCAATGTCTACTACTTAAAAAATAAATATTTATCAACAAGACAAAGCGTCAGTGGCTTGACGTCCATTTTTAGTAATGCGAAGGATAATAATTTTCAAATGGGTTCCTAATTATGAATTCTGCCCAAAACACATCCAGTTTAATACAGCAAATGGAAACTCTCTGTCCTTGTACATGTTTTTAGAGTAATAGGACAGAAGCTGGCTAACACAGTTATGAAAACAGAGAAGACTTCAGTGCACCCTCCTGTTTTGATTTATTTATAACATGACACTCTGCTTTTTATAGATGCCTTCATAGAGAAAAATCTCATCTAGGACAAGTGCAAACTCTTCAGCAATGAACATGTTGGAGACCTCAACTGAGATAAAGCTTCAGGTTGGAAGCAGAAAGATGAACTGTATGGTTTCAAGGAGATGGAGAAATTGAAGTAGTTTTCATATACTGATGTTATTTTTAAGGGCCATCTAAAACGCTGAACAGTCTCATACATCCTTCCAGCAATTAATCATCCTAAGAGCACCTTAAAATTCAACTTTGGCATTAAATTTCTTCAAGTAGCTTTTATTTGTGACCTGAATTAACATCTAACATTTGTTTCATTATCGAGTTTGCCATATATCAAGGTTTCTCTACAGATTGTTAAAAGTTCAGCCTGGCATCTGCTTTACCTGGTGTTCCACTGATTTACATTGGAAGTTTTTCAATAACAAATATTTCTCAGACAAGAAGATGGTATTAAGTCTAGCAACTCCGGGAAACTTTGGTTTGCTAATAACATTAGCAGTATATGTTGCCACATTCTATATTTAACTCTATCCATTCTCTGCCCAGTCTGGATTTGTGCCTGGGATTGCCCCACACAGGTGTAGCACCAGCACTTGGCCTTGCTGAACTTCATTTGACCACTCAAAAGCAAAGTAAGAAAATATGAACAGGTTTAAGCTGTTAACACCTGCTTACAGTGAAAAGGAAGGTGAAAAATTGGAGAAAGAATTTGTAAACTCCCCTGTCTTATCTTTTCTCACTGGTATCAAAAAGAAACACTCTTAGACCGAGATCTATATACAGAGAGATTTATGTCTGGATTTTCAAAGATTTTGAAGAAATCTTTGTTTGGAGTTTTGCTTCTTAAGTAGCTATGGAAAGGCAAACTAAAGCACAATGGTTTTGATGCTGAGCAACTCCTCTGTTCCTCTAATCCCAGCCTGGAAATGCAAGAGGACGTAGCAAATCCTGGGAAAACTTTAGTACTGGATGTTTCCAAGCAGGAGAGATGGAGCTCTCTGCCTGAGAAGGGCTCTTACAATGCAACACCTCAGAGCACTGAGCAAACACGAGGTGAGTACAAGCAGCTCTTGTCACTGATTCCCCTAATCAGAGCAGATGGCCATTGCCATTACCTCATTACTGCTAATTAAGGGATGGAGGAGAGCTTGTCTTGCCACAAATTGAAAGTAATGAGCATGAGTAAGATGGTGGATATGTATCATGTAATGATTCATGTAGTGATATAGAATACAGTCAAAATATGTGGAATATATAAAAGAAACCCTGAAGCTTTTTAGTTTATGGATTTTGTTTTCTTATGCAATCAGGGAAAAAAAAGAAGGGTTAGCCAAATTGTGTTAGAGTTCCTTTATTCATCTTCAGAGCTAAGGGACCTAACCCAGATCTCTCATGCCTTTGGGTTCTGTATACCCTCTTCCTTGTGTATAAAAAAAAAATTGCCTGTGCTTTGCTTCCCTGCTCTTATTGATGTTTAATGATAATGTAGTACATCATTGAGCTTTCCTAATGTTTTTTTCTATACATTCTACTTGTTCAGCCAATTGATTCTTTAGCAGCTTTAATCTTCTCAATCCCAAATGCTAGCTGATCTATAAAAGCCAAGAATTGGAAAGTGGCTGGGTTTTCATGGCTGCAATAAATTAGCTGTGAGCAACTAATTTAGTTCACAAAATGTAAATGCATCAGCAACACTCTGAACTGCTGAAGTGTTGTCCACTGAAACCAGGGGAAAGACTATTATTGACTGGGACAGGCTTCGGAGAAAGCCTTTGGCAGAGGAAAAAAACCAGGCAGGACTGAGCTAGAGAAGAAAAAAGAACCAGCTAATAGATTTACTTATAATTCCCTTTCTCTGCCAGCCTAAGTGCATGTTCAACCTCTCTATTTCTGTTGTATTTCCAAGTAATGTGACAACTCCTACAAAAGGCCCAAGGAGGATTGTGCATATCTGAAACTTAGAAAATTTACAGAGAAATGTGTTGTAGACCCTACAAAAACATCCAAAAGTACTATAGTCTGTAAAAATAAAAAACTCAAACAAACAAACCATCCTTCTCAGCTGTACTTGATAGTTGCCACGAACTGATATTTGAAATCTTTGTCAGAGTAAGTTTAATTTGCCAATAGATCTTTTTCTCCTAAAAAAGTAGAGCTGTGCAGCTCAGCTCCAGGCATTTCTCAATAAACACACAGGAAAAAAGCTCAGGTGAATATTTGACTGAGAAACATTTTCAAGCTATCTGAAGAATTTCAGTGTAGGAAGGAAAAAATAAAAAACTTGAGGAAAAAATAAGAGCTTGGTTTTCTGGTTAAAATGTTTTCTGAGTAGACAGAACAAAAGGTGTCTAGGGGCAAAATACTTGGTTTTAGTGGTAAACATATTCTAGCACTGTAGATTTCTCTCCCAGTCTATATGTTTATTAAGTGTTTGCCAAAGGGAGAATGTGTTTTTCTCTCTATTTGTATTTATCAGCAATTAAATTTAATCATAAAAGGACAGTTTTATGCTTACTGACTACGAAAGCTAACCTTTGTTTTTAAAAACTGTCCTCTTCAAGAGTGATAAAAAGTTAATTTATTTTTCAAGGTACATGTCACGTATGCATGAGAAGTTAATTGTCAAGACCTTCCTAGGGATTTTTTCAAATTGTCCATTTTATGCTAAAAACTTCAAAGAGGCTTTCCAGAAGGAACCTTGAGAGATGGGGTTTTAGAACCCTCGGGTAAAAACACTAATGAAGTACCAGAGGTTTCATAGCCAAAACCATTTGAGAAGATAGTTTGTCATTATTCTCCAGCATTACAGCTCATTACAGCTGTGTTTTGCAAGACCAGGATCTGAGGGTTTAACAGAAAAGGTGAAAATATATCTGATTTTTAAATTGCACTGAACTGCCATATTTAGGGGTTGATGCAGAGAACTGGAAAGAAAACCCCTGAAAAACCTCACAAGAACCCAACCAAACAGTTCTAATTGATCTTTTTCTATCATGATTTTTTGCCTGGTTTTCTTCCTTGGCAAGTCTAGCCTACAAAGTTTTGTCCAACAAAACCATGGTTTTGTCCAGCCAAACTGAGAACTGGGTGGAAGCATGCTACAACTTGAAGAAAGCTTATTTTTTAACTTTATCCACTGCCTAACAAATAATGCAATTAGTAAAATAGTTCTAATCTTTTCAGGAAGGAATCATGGCACTAGATAAGATTATCTTCACATCTATTAACTGAAAATTCTTTACTCATCCAGGCTGGAATTAACCATTTTACAAAAGACATTTTGACCTTACTTTTCTCCAAGTTTAAAGCTGTGTGTTTCCAAACACTGCCAGCACATAAATGTTCACCTTTGTAAAATTGCAATCTCTCTTACAACAAGCATTCTATGTCACTTTGCCTGGCAAACTTTGACTTTCTGTCCAAATGATCACATTAATCACTTAATAGTCTTGTGATTACCACTGTAAAAGGATCTGAGAGTCATTTCAAAGACTCCCTTCGCAAAACTGAGTGTAGTGGAAGTTGTAAACTGGCCTGGCACACATGCCTGGAAGATGCCTGATTACTTTTTTGATGTTCAGCTCTTCTGTGGCAGGGGAGGACATCCAGCAGGGCTACAACACCTGGAACTGGTTTAATGTAGAAGAATTTCCATAGAAATCCCTGGGACCTGTGGCAATCCTTGATGAGGCAGGAGTTATTGGGATTTGGAGAGTTTGTTTTGAGGAGTGGACAGGAAATCAGCTTTCTGAGGCTTTTTCACACTTCTGTGGGTGTTCTTTTGGTTACATTAAAATCAGGATTCACAGTTGCAAGAGGGAAACTCTGAGTGCCAATGGGACAGTTTGATGTTGAACCAGACACCAGCCGATCCCTGTTATGTGCTGCTTTTCATCTCCTGGAAAAGATGGAGCAACACATTGGAGTTGTAAACACATCCTGCTGGAAACAGCATGGATGGTTTGCTCTTGGAATTCACCTGTACCTCACTGGCACTTGTAGGATGGAGGTGCAGGCTGGAGCAGGATGCGCTGCCCGAGTGAGGCCAACACAGCTCAGATAAATCCCTGTTTGGAGATGGGGATCACTTTTGGGGCTGAAGGATGCTGAGAGCAGCCTGACTCATCCATGCTGAAGTTAAACACCCTGAAAGAACAATGTTTCCTGAGTTTCTGACAGAGGAACCAACAAATTATAGGGCTGACAACTGATCCAAAGCTGCTGAGCTGGCACAGCCTGGGGGCATCTGACTGACAGTCCAGTGCTTTATACTACAAAAACCCAGTCCCAATGTTTAGAGGAGGGATCTTCATCTCTTTCTTGGCATGTGTGTGGAGATTCTTCCCTAGAGTGGGGACGCCCCTCAAGGTCACTCCTCAAGGCTGGGCTGAAGAGATTTGCCCACAGTCATTGGGATGGGTGAGTGACATCAATCTCTATTGAGAAATTATTCTGCCAGATTTAATATCACTGCTTCAACAAAAAGTGCACTATAGAAGTAGTCAGAGCTACCTATACTGTGCAGTAAATAATTCTGATTAAGATCTGTAGTCTAATCATTATAATTATCATCGTTAATCTAAATAAACCATTTATTTTATTTATATAAACATATTTGATTTGCCATCCTTAATCCCGGGGGACAAAGTCACATAAAGGCTCAATTACACCTGCACAGCCCCTGCCCAAGCCTGGGACTGGTACTGGATCCAGACTGCCCTCTGGGAAGGGCTCCTTCCCATATTGAACCCTGCTGTCAATAACCCCTTTGTGTCTGCTGCTCATCCTGGGGGTTTTCTTTGCCTGGCTCTTCCTGCTGCACTTCCCAGCAGTGCCAAGAGCAGTGCCTGTCCTCAGGTAGCCCCTGAGCAGTGGAGAAAAGCAGGTATCTATCTGCACTGATGAAGTTTTTAGGGTTCCCCTGCCTGCCATTGCACCTCCGATCCCTCCTAGATTTATGGTTTTGGTGATTAGCCTTCAATCTCATCCCTGAGAATTACATTTTGTTTCCAAAACAAGCAGCCTTCCCATTTTTACACTCAGTTTTTCACTGAAAGTCTTGTGGAGTGTCACTGATGGAGCATTGTGTCATATAAATTAAATGGTGGGACAACAGAATGGCAGTAGAACACAAAGAAGGATCCAGGATTAGAGCTAAGCAGACAGCTTTCATTAGAACTCCACCTTTTTTAAGGGTTATTTTGAAAAATTACAGAACTAAAAATGAAATTGCTGATTTGTTTGCTTCTTTCTTGCTAATTTTTACAGGTAGATGTAGATGAATATGAGAAACATTTGTTATGTTCACTGCTCAGAAAATTGTGGATAAATTCTCCGTGTTATTGAAATTTCCTGGGAGGGACAGGTGTAAAAAGAAGTCTTTTTTCACCCCTCCCAACCACAGAGGCAATGTGAAAGATGGCATGGATGAAAAAAAAAAAGAATTTTTTTAAAGAGCATTTATAGAAATAATTTCCCTAGTGCAGGAAACCCAAGGTTTCAATCAGTGATGCCCTGTTGTAACATTAGGCTTTTAAAAACAGAGGGTCACATAAGACTTATTTAAAGCTTTTGTGCATCTCTCCTTCCTTCTGGTGCCCTGCTGTCATGGCAGAATAATTCCTTAGGTCAAAAACATCACTGTGGCACCCAGGGAGAGAGGTGAGGCTACATCTGCCCTTCCAGATCAGCCCTTGAGACATTGGGGTACAATTTTGTAATTCAGCCATTCCACTTTTCTGATATTGTGCTAATCCAAACCCCTTCCATCAGTTTGGCATCCCTGGCTTGCTGGAATGATGTCAGGGGACATGTCTCTCATTATCAACACCTCTGCAGCTCCAGATCACTGAAATGTGCCAAAGCAGATGTTCTTAAGACACCGATGGCTTGGGAAGAAAAATGATGGAGGAAGCCAGTAAGTGGCAAAATCCCAAGGAAGTTTATTTGTCAGCTTTGAAGGAAGATGAAATCATGGAATAACAATATCTGCAGGTCCCCAAATCAAGAGATATTAGCCCCAAGTGAAAAAACCTTTGTTATCCTTTTGAAGAAAACTTCAAGCTGGCTTACAATTAATAGTGGGGCCATTTGGGACAGGGTAGATCAAAAAGAACACATTTGCTGGGGGGAAGAATTTACTCAATTACAGCTTTTTGCCAGAATTCAGAGAATCATTGAGTGGCTTGGAAGGTATCCTAAAGATCACCTAGTTCCAATCTCCTGCCATGAGCAGGGACACCTCCAACAGAGCAGGAGGTATTGAGCTACAACAGACACATCTTTTCATGTTCAAACCTTGTGATCACAAGAACAAATCCCAGGATGGCTCATGGATCACAGCCATCTCCTCTGGATTTCAGTTTGTAGAATTCATTCATTTTCTGGAGAGCTCCTAAGTATTCAGCAGGCTGCAAACAGCAACTCTCCCTTATGACTTCAGCCTATTGATTTTTATATTTATGCCATAGATCCTGCTCAGTTCAAAGAGAATTTTCCCCCATTAGAATGTAAATAATTGATATGTCTATTGATTTTGTTTAATGTTTTTTTTCTGAATTTGTTTTCTTTATCATTAACTTAATGTAACAGTGGGAACAACATATTGTGACTGTCATAAAAAGTTACTCAGGGGAAAATACAATTCTTCCAAGTCTTTTCAGAAGTCTCATTGCATGTGTGCTTATCTTTGTTGCAGAAGTTGTATGGGAACATAAGCACATCATTTATTCTTTACGTGTTTAAAAAAAAAACAAAACAAATGAAAATACAAACAAACAAAAACAAACAAAAACCCAACCATCAACAATAAAACAAACAAATGAAACCACCACACACAAATACAAAAATACATACAAACAAAAATCAAAAAACCAAATCAAAACAAAGAAAGAAAAAGCTGCTGCTCTGCATGGTAATCTTATCCAAACAGAGTCCACATGATGCTCTTTGACTTCAGAATGCTTAAAAACACCACAACAAACAAACAAACAAGCCAAACACCTGCTGTACTTCAATTGCATTTTAAACTATCCATTTCTACATTTTAAATTCACCTGTAACAGCAACAAATCTAATTTTGTGTTAACAAAAGACAGAGTGGTTCATGTAATGTGCTCAGAAATATTGTCCAGGAATATGTTTCAGGGAAAATGGCCAATGACACAGGGTCAGATTCATGATTCCAAAGAGATCCAGGTTCTCTCACTTATTCTGCTTTTC
This sequence comes from Passerina amoena, assembly GCA_013401095.1. NCBI lineage: Eukaryota > Metazoa > Chordata > Aves > Passeriformes > Cardinalidae > Passerina > Passerina amoena. Next base: position 316,540 of record WBNP01004546.1, read on the forward strand.
CTTCTACTCCAAGAGGACCAGTGAGTTCTTGTTATGGACTTACTCTGAGTAGTTTTCATTCAATTGCTGATTTGTCTCACCAGCCTAAACAACAGCAAATTCCATGTCCAAGCCCAGTGCATTGTTATCCAACAGCATTGGCTGGACACTGAACAATTACATGGCACTGGATGTATCCCAACATCTTTCTGTGAACAAATTCATTCTGTTTGCAAAGCTTTTATATTTTTATACAACCTTCCTGCATTTCAGTCCACATCAGGAAACTCAAGTTCTCTCAGTTACAAAAATTAGGAGTTAGGACTTGTGGAAGTTACTTTTCCCTTTATATTTTATAAAAGGTCTGTGCATAGCTGAGGTGATGATGGATTGTGCAGATATTTTGAACAAGTTGCTGTTATCAGGTTTGTAAGTCAGGCTAACAAGAAAGAAGCAGCAATGAAGGAACAAGAATCCACCATCTCAATTTGGCTTTCTTCTCTTAAGAATTCAAGAGCCAAACAACTCAGAGGCCTTGAAACAGCGACCTCAAAACACTTCAGCTGAAAATCTTGGCAGTATTAAAAATGAAGCTTTATTTTTTAATATATTCCCAAGTAAAAGTACTAAACTTTGGAGTTATTATTTTTTTTAAATCTCTATAAACATCAGATACATTTGATTTTCAGACTTGTTGTTTTTTGCCTTTTTTTAAACATATTTGAGACTGAAGCAAAGGAGTGCTTTGTCTCCATTTCATTTTGAGCTCCCTTCTCCTTTTCATATTGGCCTGACACGGTGCTTTGTAGTAGAGTGACTTTTCTTGCTTATTCACTGCTCTTCTCCAAACTCCCACTGCCTTTGTCTTGGTTACAAACATAAGGATCTAAGCCTGAAAACTCCTGCTGCTCTCTATTGGGTCATGGTTTTGCTCCAAGTTTCACAGTTCCTGGATTTGGCAGCCTGGAAGTGCAAATATTCCAGGTATTGATTAGCTTCTCGGAAAGTGGTTGTAGAACAAAAAAAAATAAAGGCAGAGAAAAGGAAAATGGAAGTGATTATAGGCAGAAATGTGTCTTTTTTAACAAGGAACTATGGTGAAAAAGGGCCAGTTATTTTTTTTTTTTTTAATGGTAGATAGAAAGGTTTAAAAATAGGAATTAATAATGCAAAGTTATAGAATATTACTATATTCAGGTGCTTCTTGGGATTAAAAAAAAGGTCACCTTGTAATATAGATTTAGTATTAGTTTATATAAATGCACAGGGAACTATGCACTAGAAAAATAGTCCTGTGGCAAATGAGTTTATATTTATAGAAAAAAAGGTATAAACATGTTTACAGTCAAGCCTACTTTTTTGCTTTAAAAAAAATCCATTCTAGGTCTACATTCTGAGAAAAATATGTTTCTAGCTCTCTAATTCCTGCTACAGTTTTGCAGCTCACTTCTACAGCTCAAATAAAACAGACCATCTAAGTGACTCATGATATTTTTTAGAGCATGGTCTCAGTGAGAACTGGTTTACAGCCAAGGAAGAGGAAAGTGGAGAATCATTTTAAACACAATTCAGAATCACTAGCCTGATTGCAGGACAGGGGGAAAAAATGCCCTCTTTGGGTTGTGTCAGCATCAATTTAAATTGACACTGCAAAGCTGAGGAGCCATCTGGAAGATGGAAAAATGAGAGTCAGCAGTCCCTTTTGCCTGGACAGGAGCAGGAAGTGCCTGGAGAGGAATGGCTGATCCTGACACACCCATTTCAAGCCCCTTTTAGGGCAGGATGAAAAATCCAACTTTGGTGATTAAATTCTTGATATCTTCTCTGGGTGGAGGGACAGTTACTCCATTATATCCTTGTGATAAGATGGGAAAGTGAAGGAAAAATGTGTTTCCCTTGGCAACAGGCAGAGCTGGCCATGGCTGATTTATACAGAAAAGATTAAATGAGAGCAGCCCCCACCCCAGCAGATTTTTCTGTATGTATGGTGGCTGTACAAACAAGCCCTATTTATAATCAGCAGGTCACTGATGAATAGAGGGACTTGGTTTTGCTTACAACTTATAATTAACATTTTATCATTCCCTATCAGCTTCTTATGCTCAAAGGTGCTATCATGGGCATTTAAATGATGATGTTAGTTTGTCATAGTCCCTGCAGCCATGAACCATTTTAATTGTTGATGTATGTGGAGAGATGATTGATGTGAAAAGGAATTCAGAGCAGTAAACTATTGCACCTCAAACATCTCCTTCCCATATATCACTCTACACACAAAAGCTCACCAGATTAGCCTTGTTTAAATATTATTTGCATTTAAATTGCAGGATAGGTTATAGACTGTGTATTTTATGAAGGAGGCTAAGTGCTGAAGCCAGCAGTTACATATTCCTCTAAACACTGAGATTCACAGGTGCACTTTGAAGGCTGAGTTCTAAGCAGACTGCAGAGTCAAGGACATGAGAAGAAAATCTCATTTGACTGCTGTAAAGTTAAGGGCTGGAAGATGGGGCAGGAATGCACCCACTCTGTGTTCTGAACTGTGAACAAAGGGAAATATTCCTTGTTCTGAGGAGTGTCTCTGTAAACACATCTTCATTCAAGTATTGTACAGCCTTAATAGATTTTTTTATGCACTGAATTGTTCTGTTCTTCAGCAGTTAACTTCAAAATGCTGTGCAGAAGGGGACTATGCTGATAGACTGCTACCAAGTCACTTCTATGCAGAGTTTCAGTAATGAAGCCTCTAACTGTATATTGATGCTAAATGCCATTGTTAGGAAGCCCAATTATATTTTTTTCCATGCTCACTAGGAAGAAGTGCAGTAGGTCACTCATTCTGAATAACAAATCAGCTTCTTAGCCTTCCCCAGAAATAATTTACTATTCAAAAAATCTATTTTTTATTTTCATTTTTTCTAAAGGTTGTTGTAAGTTTTATAAAAGCACGCTTTTCTTTTCCAAGGCCTTGCTAAATTCAGTGCCAAGTGCTTCAAATGTGCATTACCCTTGTAAAAGAAAATAATTTCCATGCAAAAGGCTATAAAATGAAAAACAGAATTTGAATTTCTCTGTGTGGGTTAAAATCTGTAAGGTTTCACTTTGTTGTGCTAACAAAGAATGGTGTATCATAAAATGACTCTTGAAATATGTTAGGGAACGGTACGGGAGTGCTCTTGGAAGAATGATAGCATCAAATACCTCCTTTGGAATCATGTCTGCTAATTCAGAGTTTTATTGATGAGATCCTGGAAAACCCTGGCTGACAAAGAATCTGGTCCTAATCCAGAAAATAATGAAAGAATGGAGTATCTGTTGGGGGGAAAAAAGTGCCTACTGGCAAAAGTGATTATTGAAAGACTTCATCAAAAGAATGAGGCTGTGTCACTGGCATGCTGGCTGTGACTTTCAGGGCATCAGGAACAGAGCTTGGGAAATGGTTCATGATGAAGGAAGAGCTCATTTAAGAAAGATGAGATCTTTTTTCCATGAAGTTAGAGAATCACTTATTGGAAACGTTCAGCTGCAAAATTGTAATAACTCACAAGTGCTCAAGGGAACTTCATCTGCTCCATCAGCCACTAAAGGTTTGTGGTGTGTAAGGCAGAGGGTTTGTGATGTGTTTGCTCAGGCCATGGGGCTGCTGCAGCTGCTCACAGCCTCCTCTCAGAATCTGCTGGTCACAGTGACTCTGAGATATGTACAAGCCTCTTCTCCCAGCCCGGCAGTGGAAGAAGGAGTGAGAATTCTTCTGTTCTCATTCTCAAAGTTGTTTATAATTTCTTATCTATAAAATTCTTTCTCCGACACACCAAGGTCTGTCTGGCAGGTCGGGTTGAGGCACCCTGCCCATCCTTGGGGCAGTGTTAGCTTTTATACTAAAAACTATGTGTACATTATTTACTATAACTTCCCAATACCTATCACCTATGTTAGACATGAGTTTCTACCTTAAACCAATCTAAAAATGCCAACATCACCCAGAAGATGGAAGCTAGGAAGAAAAAGGAAACAGGACAGGGCACACCCAAATTCCTCCATTTTAGGACCCCAAACCCCCATTCTAAAAACCCCAAAAATCTATTTTTCACCCTGTGACAAATTCACTATCATTCTGCTTAAACTCTCTTGACTTTTAATTCTTAATATAAAGTTGGTAATTGTTTTTCCATGGGTCAAGATCAAAGGCACAGGGGTCTTGGGCTCTGTGCCAAGGTCCTTGAGCCCCTTGGCAGGGTCTCCAGTCCTCCAGAGCAGCCAGAGGAATTTCCTGGGTTTCCTGCCTCCAAGACAAACTGCTAAACAAAGAAATAAAGAGCAGCACCAATGACACCTCTCTGTGCAACACGCACAGTAGCTCCAGTGGACTGTGGCATTATTAACAGGGAAATACTTCCATGGTCTCATATCTTTCTCTTGTCATTCCTCTGTCTGTTACCTTCCAATTTATCTAGGGGCTGAGCCTCTCACTCTTCCCACACCTGATGTTGGTGAGTTTGTGGTCACTGCTGGAATGAATTCTAACCATTCTGAGCACTTTGAGGGTGTGAGGAAGAGCCCAGAGCTGGACCGAAGACATCCTGAGATACTGAGGGAATCAGCATTCCTGCATCTGAGGTTGTTTTCCCCAGCTTCTTCCTGCAATATCTCCCTTTACTCCACTCCCATCCCACTCCTTTTGGCGTCTCAGAATCCCAGGCAGAGTCTCTGGAACAGGCTCTGCTCCCCCAAGCAAGCTGCACACACCAAAGTTGGTGTGACCTAGCAAATATGATTTGTGATTTCACGTCTATGTTTACAGACAGGTGGGGGGAATGCTTTGAGCAATACATGTGAGATGTTTGTATAACTGTTGAGACTCAGTAAATGATTATTCATCCTGGTAGTGTTTCCAACAAAGTGTCTGCTATTTATTTGTATCTCAGAGTTGCTTCCCAAAATAATAGGCAGCACATAAAGTCAAGGGCACTGGGTTCACTGATGCACCAGCTGCTCTCCCAAGTGGAATTTGTTACAAACAGCCAATAATATGCTCTGTACTAAGAAGTTTAAAGCATTTTTTTATTAAACTAGGAGTGGTAGAATTGTGTATATCTCCTGGTATTTCATTAAGGTTACTGGCCTTGTGTCCAGGGGGATAATAAGATGCCAGAAGGCTGCAAGAAATGCAAATAAAAATGATGCGTAGTCCTGGGAGTGTTATTTGCAATGCTGCAGTATTTTAATTCTCTAGCACCAGCCTTGGCTTGAGAATAGAAGGCTAAAGCTGAGAGTTCCTGATGTATATCCTCAACCTCAGGAAAAATATTTTTTTGTAAGCTCTTTAAACCATTTGTCTAGTGCTCTATACAAGGATGGTTTGGAGTAGAATTTCATGTTGCCAAGTTTTAGACTGTTTTAGAAAGCTCAGTTAGGAAAGCCAGCATGTTAAAATACACAAGTTAAACCTGCTCTGGTTTACTCTGTGGGGAAACCTGTCTTTCTCCTGTTCCTACAACAAGAAAGCAGTTCCTGGATATTTAAAATTGGGAATAATTTCCTGTTTCTCCCATTAATGGTTTTAAATCTTTGGAACCTTAGACTTTGCGTTTTGTGTGATGTATTTAAGTGGCAGCTTCTGTTTGCCATGAGGGCAAGACTACAATGGTTGTTATAAGTTAATTCCAGCACAGCATTTGTTCAAGGACTGGCCCATTTTACAGTACTGGGAACAAAAAACTGATTATTTTAACTCAGAGTAATTGTGAAGTGCTTTTGGGGACTGTGGCAGAGGGTAAGATCTTGTGAGATTCTAAATGTGCCAAGCATGGAGCCTTCTCCTGACAAATAAACCTGCCAGGTTAAATCTAACCTGTCAGATCAGACAGCTCTCTGCTGCACAGAGCACTGGCAATCCCTTTGTCAGACTGCAGAAATCACCTGCAAATTTACCTTAATCTTTACTCTCAGTATTGTTTAAAATAATAATAATCATATATAGCTGATTTGGTTATAATACCATCCAGAAGCAAATAAAAATCTTTCAAATATCTTTTATGGAAACCATTTAGGCTGCAGACTGCAAGGCACATTTTCCCTTCATTGGCTATATTGTCATCTTAAGGAAGATGCCATGGTGTTCAAATGCTCCTAGGAGTTGTGTTTGTTAGAGAAGAGAATTTGAAAATTGTGCCTGGAATCAGGAAGCACATCCATTGTCAGAGAAACCCTCTGGAGGTTTATCAGGTAGAATATCAGGTAGAATATAAGTAATCAAAATTACTTTCCTTTTTAAATAGAAATATTATTTATGACCAAATAAATAGTCTAGAAAGGAAGCACAGAGGAAAATCTAAAGGAAAATCCTAAAAGTCAGTATATTTGGGGACATCCCCACCCCTGCAGGCGTCCAAGGAAGGCCTGGATGTGACACTCAGGGCTCTGAGCTGGGTGGCAAGGTAGAATCAGTCACAGATTGGACTTGATGGTCTGGGAAGGCTTTCCCAACCTTAATGATTCTGTGATTCTGAAAAATCCTATTCTATATTTTCACAGCATCCACTAGAAATGATTCCCAACTTGGTGTGAGGCCTTTGGATCTTAGCAGGATTTAAAGGTTTACTGATAATAAGTCTTGCAGCAATTATTGTAGGCAGTATGTTGCTAGATCTGATAGGACCCATCCAACAGGAGAATAGTCTCCTGGTTGGCATCATCAGGGGAAAGAGAAAGTTAATTTCATCAGCTACTTAGACATAGTAAAATTAGCAGAAATGAAGGGAAAGTTCAATTTCACTTGTAAGGCCTTGAGAATGACAGAGCTCTGCTGACCAAAAAGGCTGAGAACAAAGGGCTGCCCCTGTCAGGGAGGGATGTTTTCTTGTGAAGCCTGCCCTACTCACAGGGCTTTTTATTCTTCCCCCAGATTACTGGATGAAATAGGCTGCTGTATCCAAAGGCCTCTTTCAGGGACCTGAAACTCCACAGCTCTGCTCAGCTGGATCACAGAGCTGGATCCACAGGCAAAATCCCAGCCTGCCTTCAGCTCAGCCCCTCTCAGGAGCACCAGTGGGATCTGGACATAAATCACATAGTCCCAGCCTGCTCTAGGTTGGATGGGACCTTAAATCTCATCCAGTGCCACCCCTGCCATGGGTAGACACTTTCCACTTGCCCAGGGTGCTCCAATCCCATCCAGCCTGGCCTGGGACATTTCCAGGGATCCAGGGGCAGCCACAGCTTCTCTGGGGACCCTGTGCCAGGGCCTTCCTCACAGGGAAAAATTTTTTCCTAATATCCCATCTAACCCTGCCCTCCTTCATCTTAAAGCCATTCCCCTTGTCCTTTAACTCCAAGCCCCTGTAAAGAGTCTCTCTCCACCTTCCTTGTCTGTTCCTTCACCTACTGGCTGGCTGTCCCGCTTAATTTGAATCATCCCAGTTCAGAAGCACCAGTGGGACTGGGACATAAAGTCCCATTAATTTAGAAAGCTGACAGCCACATTCCATACTTGGGACTGGTAACCAAAGGTTTAATTGGCAGCTATTCCCGTGGCCTCTCTGGCCACCAGTCTGTGCGTCCATGTGTGCTCCACACAAACAGCTGTGAACGTGTCACCACCAGACCTTCAAAGGGCAGAGATTTCAATCTCAGCACCTAATTAAAGTCTGTTCAGAGGGTCTGATATCAAAGACCAGTGCTATGTGATGTAGGCAGCTTTTCCTCTGTGCTGCTCTGATCACCCTCTTTCCAATTGCTTTAGTTGTTAGCTTTTTAATTTTTTTAATAGAGCTGCGACCTTGCAAGCTCTTGTGTGAGTTCTAATGACACCACCAGAATCAGCTTTCTCCAGTTATTGCCCACCAGCCCAGATCTGCAGCTCAGTCATGTTTAATTCAGGAATGTATCAGCAAATCTCCTGCCATGAGGCAGTGAAGGGAAGGCCCCCCCAAATGTGCCCACCTCTAACTGGTCACTGGAACAAGTGGTCTGCACACACAGACTCAGGGAACATCTGCTTATGGCATGAAAATGGATTATTTTAGGTTTACAGATCAGTGGGGGAATGAAAGGTCACATCAGCTGATATGTAAAATCCTATCTGGTGGTATGCACCAGCTAGTTAAAAAATAAGGATCAAATTAAATATTTATGTTAACCGTAAGCCTTAGCATAATCGTTTGCATTCCTAATTTACATTTAATTAAATGAAGAAAACTTATAAAATTATTTCTAAATTACATTTGCAAGAATAGACAGGTAAAAAATTAATATAGTTATGTAATGTAATGCATTCATATTACATATTATTAAATGTTAGAAAAGGAAAAAAAAATACTAAAAGAAAAACTGTTAACCATCCTGTCCCCTAATGGGAAAACTTCTGAAAAAATTCCCTGTAGAACCCCTTCTAGGTTTCATTCTTCCACACATTCCCATGAAACTGATGCAATGCAAAATGAAGTAAAAAGGATTAAACTTCATTTTAGGTGCCTAAAGAGATAATCAGCTGAAAAATTGCATTCTGGATTTAGAATTCACAGGCCACAGAGAGATGTGCAAGCGTGAAAGTTTCAATAATCTGAATGTGTTATTTCTTTACATTTCCATGTTCAAGCATCACACAGTATTTGTTGCCCTAGAAGAAAACCCATTCCTTCCAAATTTAGTCTGTTTGTTGCTTGTTGTCACTTTTTTAATATAAAACAAGCACGCTGTCACTTTGTTAATATGAAACAAGTTGCACCAAACCCAAATGTCCCATTACATCTCAAATTCATTAAAACAAGTGACTTATATAGACATAAGTGGATTTAATTTATAATATGCTTAAAAGTGGTGCCAAGTCACTCAAAAAATAATTCCTGTTTTTATGAGATCTGTGCCGCCTGCTTCATCCTCCCTTTTCAAATAGAGAATTCCCAGTAATTTTGGGGTTCTAATCTTGATCAGACAATTTATTTCCAGGATATATCCTGACAAAATGCATTTGCAGAGCAAGCATGGTTGAAAATGTTTTCTAATTACTGTAGTTTCTGTTCAATTTTTGTGTGACTTTCTTAGATAGGTTTTTCCCTACTTGTAAATTTTATTTCAGTGCTTCACTGGTGTGTTCTTGGCTTTCTGCTGCTGCTGAGGACCAATATTTTCTCCAGCATAGTTACTGATCCTTCTTTTGGTTTTAATATTCTTTCTTGAGAAGAAATAAGCTTAGCAGGATTTCAGAGCCCTCAGCAAATCCAACTCTCCAGCTACCAGGATGATGACTTTTCTGCCTACACATTTCTGAACAACAATATTTCTGCATTTTCCTTGCTCATACAAATCACCAGAAAGTTTTAAGCAGTGTGTTTTTTCACTGCTTTTGAGAGAGGGATAGAATTGAATCTGCCAAGATTTAAAAAAGTTTTTAAAGGGCCATACCAGTTCACAGTGGGAAATAAGTTGGTTTATTACTGTTGTAATTTCTATAACAGTTTTGATCTTATTATTTTGGGTGGTTTTCATACATAGAAGTAAAACCACCGTCTAAGTACACTTTTTACTCTTTGTAGTGTCCACCATTTTTTAAAATTCCAGTATTTAAGGAGGTGGGAAAAGCAGAATTAGTGCTTCTCTAACCCCTAGGAAAAAGGTATGGGTTTTATTCCACAATTTTATTCTAAGCTGGTCAATTTTGTTTACAGTTATAATTTCCTCATTAAGAAATTGAAATAATTTTCCTATTCCTTCTCCAAATTCAGAAGCTGTGTAAGAAGAAATAGATAATCAGAAATTTGGCAAATGGCTCATCAGACAGTACAAGATATCAAATTAAGCAGGACAGGCCTTCTACAGCAAAGGATTGGCACTGATAAGGCTAAAAAATGTCCTCATCTGCCATGGTCAAGATTGCTGAATCTTTCTTAATATGGATCTGAGCATTTTCCTTTATGTCATTAGCTCCATCCTGGATTATAAACTCTGTATGAATAGCTACCAGAGAAAACACCTTGTTTAAATGTATTTCTTTAATTTATTAAATTACTCTTCAATGTCATGTTGCTTTTAATCTAAAAACATAAAAAGAGAAGGTCATGACCAGTTTTGCCTTAAATGAAATCTATTGAATATCTTGCAAATTCTTCCAAGCTTCCTTTGTCTCATGTTTGATATTAGAGGAGGCAGATGGGATTAAGGAGTTCCCTGTGTCACTGCAGAGGAGAAGTGGACGGTTAGTGAAGACACCCAAAATCCATCCTTCCTTCCTTCCTTCCTTCCTTCCTTCCTTCCTTCCTTCCTTCCTTCCTTCCTTCCTTCCTTCCTTCCTTCCTTCCTTCCTTCCTTCCTTCCTTCCTTCTGCCACTTCCTTCCTTCCTTCCTTCTGCCACTTCCTTCCTTCCGCCACGTCCTTCCTTCCGCCACGTCCTTCCATCCCTCCATCCATCCATCCATGCACAGTAGGGACAGAAAAAATTTCATTGTTTCTATTTCATCCATAGGGAAATTAAAAATTAGGATTACATGGATTATGAATATGATTATGGAAGAGATGAGAAATTAATCTAGAAGTATTCCTGGTTTTATTTGTGGTGTATTTTTTCCCCTTTTTCTGTCAAAGGAAAATCCTATCTTACTTTCATATTCCTATTTCCTTCCTGCTTCTTTTTCTGTAAAAATTATAGAATATTGGTGATTTAACATCTCCACATTGGGTTGAATGGCACGACTCTGGTTCAGCAGCCCCTTCTAGATGTTTGTTTCAAGATGTATAGAATAAATCATAAATTACTAAACCCCACTAAAAACATAATAGAAAGTCTAAATAAAGTAATAAATTGCTGTCCAACATGCTTATGTAAAGCTCCAAACCTTTCCACTGGGACAAATCTTCAGGATCTAAAAAAACCCAGGGGTTATTGCTTACTGAGCTCTGGAATCCTTCTGCTGACGATGTGTTCAGCATTCATTTGAAAAGCAAGCCAAACTACATCATAAATTTTTCAAGAAAACAATGGAAACATGGGATTTATGATCATTGACTCTTGCTGAAGGCTGATCCTGTAGATCTGTATTTGTCATTTCGATTGCACAAAGTCATTTTTCAGTTTTTCATGGCTGGCTGAAGGGCTTGAGTGCCAATGGAAACATCACATTGAAATAACAGATGTCAGAAATATTGCACCAAGAACCAGGAGCTACTTTAACAGACCTTGTAAAATATTGCTCCTTATACTGAACATAGGGGTAAGAGCATTTTTTATTTGCTTTTTAAGTCAATTGGCACTTTGTCTCAACTGGAAGCATAGGCTGAGGTTGTGAGGGAATTTCAGTTTGTGCCAGTGCATGTGAAGTTTTGTTTTCAAGGCAGTGAGCTACTGGCATCAGTCTTTGCTGAAAAATAAATAATTTGGCTATTTAAAGGTCCTTGAATAGTAAAAAAGCATTGTATAGCTGTTTCACTGAGAAATATTTAATTCTTGTCCTCTCTTGCATTCATCTAAAGAAAGGTTATTAATTTTCTATCCAGTTGTGCTTTGCTCAGGGAATATTCCCCAGTGCCTTTCTGGCTTCAGCTATGTTTGAAGGTTTTCCCAGCATAAGTATGTCAAACAAGAGAGTGAAAAATCATTTCCTTGTCAAGTGCATCTTTGCTAGAAAATAACAGTAGGAATAAAGAATGTAGCTGGGAAAGGGTGAATTGTTAATGGTTGACCAATTTAATGCAGCTTCTTGGTTTATAGGTGTTCCATTTGATGAAAATATCATTGAATTTTTTTTAGGGTAAGAGATCAATATTTGCCTGGTCCTGCATTAGAAAATGCAATTGTACATATATATCAAGGAAAGTGGTATCGCTGTTAAACAGTGATCCAGGCAAGAACTTTTTTTTTTGTTGTTGTTGTTATTTTGTCTCCTATAAGGAAATTTGATTCAGAGTTTGTTTGGTATGGTTGTCATGAATTTGAAGGAAATAAAAAACAGACTGATACTATAATGAGAGAAACAGAGAAAGTAAAGTTTTGTAAAACAGAGAGGTTCAAGTTCCTTTTAGCAGAAAAAGTATGAAATCAGGAAGAGAACTCAAATGCTAAACCTCAAAAACTTCCTGGCATTTAAAATATTTATTTGTTGATCATTTTGAATAAGGGCTGTACACTCTTGTTATATAAATATTAAATATTGTAACAAGCCAAAGGCATTGCTCCTACAAAAAGAAGCAATATTTCATGTGGTGGTTTAACCTGCAGGCAGCTAAACCCCACAGAGCTGTTCATTCATCTGTTTATTCATTCCCCCAGTGAGGTCAGGGAGAGAATCAGAAAAAAGGTTAAACTCCTGGGCTGAGATAAAAAAGGATTAGAGGAAAAGGAAGAGGAAGAGGAAGGGGAAGAGCAAGGAGAAGAGGGGAAGGGGAAGGGAAAGACAGGACGGGGAAGAGGGGAATGGGGAAGGGAAAGAGGGGAAGGAAAAAGGAAAAAGGAAAAAGGAAAAAGGAAAAAGGAAAAAGGAAAAGGAAAAGGAAAAGGAAAAGGAAAAGGAAAAGGAAAAGGAAAAGGAAAAGGAAAAGGAAAAGGACTTCCTTCACAGCTGACAGAAGTCACCTCCAGAGGCTGTGGCTTCTGCTTCTTTCCCAATCCCTTGATCATTGCCCCATTCCCTAGAAAGTGATCCCAGCTGCTTGGTTCCCTACCTTGTAACTGCAGGCTGCTGGCCCTGTTGTCCCACATGGATTTATAGGTGAAATCTTTTTGCCTGTCCACAGTTCACTGTAAATTCACTGTAAATTCCTGACAGAATCAGGAATCACAGCAATATGCATATGCTGGTTCAACATCCCAAGTATATCCAAAATTCTCAAAAGCCATTGTAGCTGGCTTGGAGTAGAAGGGAAAGGTGAAAGGGTGGAAGTGTCCTCCCTTGACTCCCCCATGGATTGGCTCTGAGGAGAAAAGGTAAAGAGAGAAACTATTAATAGTTTCCAAGAGATATTTCCTGAACTGCAGAGTTTATGGTAATGCTGAGTACAAATACGAGATTAGTGTCACAACCAGTAATTTTATCATATCATGAACCAGTGTTACACAGTACACAAAGATAATAACCTTAATCCAGCCCCCAGAGATGCCAAACAGCACAACAGGGAACATCATAGGAGGTGAGGTGCTACATATCACAAGTCTGGGAATGAGCACAGCAAGTCTGAGATCAAATAAATAAAGATTGTGACCAGCAACTATTAAAATGATATAATGAATTATTATAAAAATGTGGTTTTGTGGTCAGATATATCATTATTTCAACACTTCATGCCCCATATTGGGTGTTGTGGTTTACCTGGCAGGCAGCTAAACATGACAGCCACTCACTCATTCCCACTTCAGTGGGATCAGGAAGAGAAGCAGCCAAAAAACCCTGGGTTGAGAAAATGATGGGTTGAAAGAAAATGAAGGGGCAATAATGATAATGAAAAAAGAATAGCCAAAGTGCTGCACAGTGCAGTCCCTCACCACCAATGGCCCACGCCCATATGAGTTGTGGCTGCAGCTCCCCCGTTTTATTGTTCATCCAGCATGGAATAACCCTCCAGATGGAGGATCAGATGTCCTGGCCCTGTCCCCTCCCAGCTTTTCATGCACCTGCAGCCAACTTTTTTGGCAGGAGAAGCCAAAAACTCCTTGAGCCAGGGTGAGCCCTGCTCAGGAACAACCAAACCATCAGTGTGGGATAACACTGATCTTATCCTAGCCCCAAAACACAGCCCTGAGCCAGGCTCTGGGCTAAACCAGGTTTCTGTCAGACAGCAGTGCTGTGTTAAATGGAAACCAGGCAGGAGAGTCCAAACCCTGCAGAGAGCTCAGTTCCCCAGCACAAACACAACTCTGGGTTGAACCTGGAAGAAGTGGAGACCCTCAAGGGGAATCCAGAACCTCTAAAGGCTTTCTAGTATTTGTGCAGTGGTAGGACAAGCCATTTCCACTGATTTTGAAGGTACCCAATCAAAAAAACCCAGAACAAATAGAACAGACACCTGTTGCCACAACAAGGAGGCTGCAAAGAAGCACCATGAGCCAACACCAATATTGGCAACGTGGGGCATCCCAGCCCATCCAAGATCAATTTCTTGGTTACAAATTACTGCTGCTGCTGATTGAATATCCCCTTCAACATAAAGGCCCAAAGAAAAGAAAAAGCATGTAAAAATTTTTTAAATCCTCGTATTCATTACTAGAACAATTTTAAATTTTATTCTGCAGTTAAATGTTCTGCCATTGGTTTCCTTTCTTAACAAGATAACTTTGCACAGTTAATAAATAATTGCATATCATAGGAATATATTGCATATATTAATAGGTAATAGGTAATAGATAATAGGAAATAGATAATAGATAATTAATAGATATTATGATATTCATTATTATAAATAGAGAATTAATGACATTCCCAGGTTGGAAATGACAACACTCTCAGGCTCAGGGTGGGATTGTTGGGATGTCTGTGGAGGGGCAGGGGTTAGACTTGATGATCCTGCTGGGTTCCTTAAAAGTCAGGATATTCTGTGTTTCTGTGATATTAATTTTAACTATTTTTCAGTTCACAACAAGTTTCTGTTACCTATTATGCAGTCTCCATTATTCTTTCTTTACCCTTATCAGGCTTCTAAACCAGGAAAGCAAGAGTGTGAAGTTTTCTTTCCTTGAGTTACTCATAAATCAGAGGACATTATTTATAAAGGAAAGAAAAATAAAAATAATGGAAAAAAGTATACCAGTTATGCATCAGCAAAAATCCCAATGAAACCTTGAGGAATGGAAGGCAAACAGAAGGGTCAGGATGCAATGATGGGACACAGGGAAATGAACAGAAAAATACAGTGAGTGAAAGTTATCTAGTGATTAAAAAAAAGAAACAATGAGCATATTCAATTCAAGGTCCATTACTTTTGCCTGGTGGGTGTTACAACCCCACTTACAGTCAATGAAATGACTCCTATTGACTTGGAAGTGTTTTCAATCAGGCCCAAAGCATAATACCTGTACCCTTGTTAATCTAGATGTGCACCATTTAATAAAGTTGAAAGGTTCTCTTTTAGCCAAGAAACCGAAAAAGTTCTGAATGCATTTTCATATATTTGGGGATGTGTCTAACCCAACACATAGAGCAGCAGCTCTGCAAAACAATGCCCTGAGGCAGACTGAATTCCAGCACACAAAACTCAGCAGCTCCTGTAGATCACTTGTGCATAGGAATTACAGACACTGCTCAGAATGTAATTTCCTCCAAATTCTCACTGGAAAATAAATTACTTCAGATAAGATGAAAGATCTTGCTAAAATAGTCTTTTGCAAAATGAAACTCTCATGGCTAGGCAACTCTGAATAAGTTCTGGTTGAAAATAGGGTATTTTTTTGTAGTATTCCGTAATTTAACTAATTTTTAATTTTTTTTTTACAGTGTGTGATAATATAGTATCTGTGCATACTGAGGCATAATGGCAAAGTATGATATAAAGAGTCAATATATATATTTTTCAAATAGCAAAAAATTGCTCCTGCACTGACAAGAGCATCTTTTTGTATCTATGTTCATCTGAAATACAAAATATATTCAATATGTCACAGTCTGAGCCATTCATTCCAGCACTGTTACTGCATTATTCTGATATATCATTTTTACTATCTTGCTACTTGCTGAACAATCATGAAGGAATATAAAATGTATATGCAAGTTCACAATACTTTCCTAAACATTTTTCTAAAGCCATTGCTTAAATCAGTTGAAAATGAAATGCCACTTGTTAAAATAATATTTTCCTCCGATGACAGCTTTTGGCAATTTGATGGTGCACGAAAAATTACATCTTTCAGTTCTGCAGGAATATCTTCTCACAGCACTCAGATATTTTTTCATCAGACTCTTTTTTGAAGAGGAGAGAGATTTCCAGCAAATATACATTTGCTTTCAAAGGGGATTTCAATGGGGATTTTTAACATGAATTTGTTATTTCTTTAGTAAACAGAGAACTTCTGTTCACATGGAACTGTGGAAGTTCCTGATTAGAACTGGTAGCCATCAACTTTTAGGGAAGTCACAACCTCTGTTTATTTGATGTTTACTTTGACCAAGGCTTACAGAGTTTTTTAGACAGAAATAATTCAGAAAGAATTTGAACCATCAAGCAGAGATTTACACATTTGCAGAAGTGTTACTAACCCTACTACCTGAACGGTTTTTAGTAGGGTGGTACTGGAGACTGAGAACTTTATTTTTTCATCTGAACTGTTAATAAACACATTTAATATGCACATTTCTGCAGAGAACTGGCAGGAAAAAAATACCTTATGATTACTGATGTTATTTTTTTAGGAGATCAAATTACTTGTATGAAGAAAAATCACCACCATTTTCCTTACAGACAGGAATGGAGTATCAGTGAGGGCTTTACTTTTGTGCTGGTAATGTTTCTGCCAACTTGTGCTGATTCAAAAAGGTCTGCTCTAGTTGAGCTGGGTAACAAACTTAAATTGGGATTTATTCAGCCAGAACAATGCTCTTGACTAATCTAAATTGTAGCTGTGCCTCACATCTTCAGAAGGCTTGGCAAGCTCTTTTTTTCAATGTTTTTTGCTCCTTTCCTTCCTTTTCACACCTAATGGTAGATATTCTATCACTACTCTTAGCCTGAAAGTTGTCTGTTTTAAACATCCAGAAGAAAATTTAACTCTCCTGAAACTGAAAAAGAAATGTAATTTTTCAACTTCATTACTTTTTTCGTCTCTTTTTAGTCATCTTTTTTCATGTATTAGAGGAAATATTGCATAGCTAAAGCAAAAAAAAAGAGCTTCTGTCAATTATACAGCACTTACACCAAGTACTTCAATTAATAGTGAACACAGAATAATTAAAAGTATTATTAGTGTAAATTTCTCCTAAATATTTTTCCATGTCAGAAGTATGTACATTTACATAAAAAGTCAATGCACCCTCACAATTCAAATAATATAAAATAAATATATCTATTTTGGCTACTACAAGGAAACAAGCAGCCTGCATTGGTTACATGTTTATCTATATATTTAATCTTTTCTCCAAGTTAGAAGAGCCAAATGAAAAATCATTCCACTCCCAGTGCCATGCTGCTCTAGCCTTATTTCAGGTTGAACAGCATAGTTGAGAGCAGATTCCCATTTTTTGGTGGGAGCAGAGCACTCACTCTGCCCATAATTTGAGTAGTTACAACTCCCGAGAGTTGCACCACACCACTCCTTCTCCAACCTGAGCTAAAGAAAAGTTTTAGAATCATAGGACAGAATCACAGAATATTCCAAGCTGGAAGGGACCCACCAGGATGATGGAGACCAACCCCGGTCCTTGCCCAGACCACCCAAAAATCCCACCCTGGGCATCCCTGGGAGTGTTTTCCAAACCCTCTTGGAACTCTGGCAGCCTTGGGGTCACTTCAGCCTCCTCTTTCCTTTTCTGCCCCCACTTTTCCTTGCTAAGGGATTCAGCTAAATCTGACCACACATAAAATGAAGAATTCCTAAAGAAATCATGCTCAGGACACTGAAACAGGCAATGGGACTAAGACAGAAAAGGAGTGGTAGCCTGCACTGGGTGCAAATCATTTCAGATCTTCCAGTGTGAGAAAAAAGCACATTTTAGCCACAAGTTAAAGAAATCTGCCTCAACTAACTGTGATCAATGAATTTATTACACCTGCAGAGCACCTTTGTTTTGGCTTTTGTGAGGCCTTTTAAATGTTCCTCTAACTATGCTTTGGTGATCAAACACTGAAGGTGCAGGCACAGTTTTTCTCCAGGCATGTCAAGGTTCCCTTCTGTTGTTGGGAGCCATTTCTTATGAACAATTTTTAATTTGAGAAAATCCAATAATTAATTTAGTGAGAGCTACCTGGATTATTTCAAAGTCCTTGGAGGGACTACAAGATCATTAATTCTCTGTAATTTCTCCTGCATATTTACTCTGGAAGGAAAACCATAGTCTCTGTAACAAACTTCAAAGGCAAAGGAAATTATCCAGTTTCCTGTCCATTGTGAAAAAAGTAGAAACCTGTGTCTTAAGCCATAATCTTTTTGTGACACAACTTGATATTAAAACCATGTTTAGTTAATGTAAGAGTTGGGAAGGACTGGAATAAATTATAGAGGAGGCTTCAGGCACTGAAATTCTGTGAAAACAAAGCAGACTGACCAACCTCTGCCAGCAACTGCATTTGGATAGTTAGTGCTGCCTTGCTGGAAGAAAATGGGATAATTGGTGTTCCAGCAGCCCCATTTTCTGTCACTCTGGATGTGCTGGGCTTTATGACCTTCCACAATGCACAAACATGGACAAGCAGGGAGATAAATCTTTAGAGACAACATAAAACAAGCCAAAAAAGTGTTGTTTACCCCTCCATGCATTTCATTAGAATAGTGCCATGCCCTGTTGGCAATAGCAGGCTCTGTGGGGCAGTTAATGCACATTTGTTGGCAGATTTTGGATAAGCCTTATCTCTCCCAGGAGGTCTCAATAATTCATCTTTTTGGCAGTGGGGGTACATTGCAGTGGGTTTGGTTTAATGTTGCATGAGGTACTATGTATATTTAGAGAGTGTGAATCACCAAATCATTCTTAAGCTTTCAAATCACCAAATCTTTGCCTTTTACATGTGATTAAGGATCCTTGGTCAATATTTTTATTTAATACTGCATTTGCATGTGTATGATGGGATCTGATGGGTTTGTATTGTCATAAAATTGACACAACTTGAAAGCTTGGTTCTTGAAGCTTTTTTTCTTGGTTGATTGAAGTAACCCAAATTTTAAGTACTGCACTGTCCTGGTTTTATCCTTCTTCATGTTTTCTTGTTTTTCATCCAGCTCTGTTGAAACAGTTCATTTCCTTATGTTTTAGGGCATCATTTTTGCTTTGGTTATTGTTAAAATTTATTAGCCTTCCCTCATCGAGCTGTGATAATGTTGTTATTTGTGAGAGTCAGAATTTATAAGATGTTCTGGAGGAAATATTTATTGCCTTGTAGGCTGCAAACTACAGCAGAACTACCTCATAACTGAGTTTTCTACCAGTGCTTGTGGCCACTGGCATCAATGGCAGCAGCAGAAAAGTGAAGAAACTCTGCTGGCCTGATGTGGATTCTGAGTGTGAAGCTGTTGTGGGACTGAGCTGAATTCCAGCCTAGGTTGTACAAACATTGGCATTGGCTGAGGAAGATGCAGATTATTCCTCCTCCTCTCACTGGATTCTGAAAGTTAATAACATGAATTGCAGGTACCAATTGATTGATTTCATCTCAAATCTTCCATGTTAATTATTCATGAGATACTTTCATTAGCTGGGTACAAAAAGAGAGATAAAAACTCTGTGTCCAGTGAAGACAGGCCAGGTGCTGAGTGACTATTTAACACCCTACGAAGTTCCAGATGTATTTTTAATACTCTGTAATAAAACTGATGGCTTCCTTTAATTGTTTCAGGGTTTTCTACTGATCATTAGGGTAGGTTTAGGGTTGTGTCTCACCCTGATTGATAGGAGCAACAAAAGTACAATGTCTTCTATATGTAGCAATGTGGCCAGTCCCAACATTTTTTTTTCTCAGTGATTTGCCAAATTTTGCTAAGGTTAAATTAGAAAAATATATAAGACTACCTCAGAAATGCACAAAATGCTCAGCCTGGGCCATTAGTAATGATAGACTTTTTTCTATTTTTCAAATACTATTCCTTATTGTTAATTAAATATCTGAACTTGCTCCTAACTCTACTCAGATTCCTGTTAGGATGAGTCTGAGCTCAGGCACTTCATGTACAGAATTCATAAATGAATTTGGAATGTTCATAAACATCAGTGCCTTGAACAGAACTTGGCAGTAACTTCACAGAACTTTGGAAAAGTATCCACAGTAGTTCAACAGATCCTAAAAAAAAAAAAAAAAAAAAGCAAAATCACTCCCTCATCCCCCTCATCTCAAACAATATTTCATGAACTGTTTTTTGTATAAATGTCTCTCTATGTCTCTATGTCACCACTTCAAAAATACAGTTGATTATTTCCTTTCTTCTGACAGAGACCCTGAGGTTGTCAGTGGGAAAATGTGATGGCCCAGAGCTGCTCTAGAAGTCCATGGTCTTGAAAGGAAACCTTGGTTTAGTTTTGGTTCCTAATAAAACTTCCTGTGCCCAGGGAAATGTTTCATGCAGAATAATTCTCTTAACAAATATCTATGTGCCTTCTGCATGATCCCCCATCAACCATTGGCATACAAGGCTTTGGTATCTACTCCAAAAAGCTTTAGAAGGGGAATTAACCTCAAAAAGAGTATTCTGCCTATGTGCTATTCTTACAGCGGTGGATTCTGTTACCTTTTGAATGTTTTGTTTGGGTTTTTTCAGATTATATCAAATAATTTCCCTGTTTGTTTTGTTGTTGTTGCTGCTTTTTGGTGGTTTTTTTTTTGGTTTTGTTTTGTTTTGGTTTTTGTTTTCTGGGGTTTTTTGTTTGTTTGTTTTTCCTTTTTGTTTTGCTTTGGTTTTGTTAATATAAATATCTGAGAAAACAACCATTTTGTTTGTAATGGTTTTAGGCCCAGAGCAATGAGAAGCTTAGAAACTCTGAGGGAGGCTATAGCACTGAAATCACTTG
This sequence comes from Passerina amoena, assembly GCA_013401095.1. Classification (NCBI taxonomy): domain Eukaryota; kingdom Metazoa; phylum Chordata; class Aves; order Passeriformes; family Cardinalidae; genus Passerina; species Passerina amoena. Next base: position 337,144 of record WBNP01004546.1, read on the forward strand.
TGACTTCTTCAGAAATACATAAGATCTCAAAAAATGAACTCTAAATACTTAAAGAAATGCACAATGTTCTGATGTTAATGAACAGCCTTCATCATGAATCAATATGAAATTGCAGAGACGTTCTTCCACTCCAGCTCCATTTGCCTCCTTTGTGGTGGCTTTACAATGGCTTGTATTGAATTTCTGAGCCCCAGCAGCTGCCAGGACTGAATTGCACAGTGGCAGTCCCAGCGTGCTGCTTGCAGGCAACACATGGAGTGGTTTTGCTGTGACAAGGGACACTTCTGACACTCAGCCACTCGTTTGGACTCCTGCAAGGCTTTGTTACTAAACAATGAATGAGGTAATGAGGAGCCCTCCTGCTATTTGGCATAACAGGACAGCAGAGAGAATCAAATATGTTTAATAGCACAGGAAAAAAAAAGAGTTAATGAGATACTTGGTTGTTAGCAAGTGAGAACTCTGTATTGACAACACCACAATCAGGCATCAGGCAATCATTGCATTCCTGCATTCACAATGGAAGAAATCACCAAGTAATAGCAGTGCTTCCAACAATGCTGGAAGAAAAGCTCCCTCTCCATCCTCTGCAGCCCTTTTATAATCTCCTGCCTCCTACAAAAACAACTGCAGGACAGGAAGGCCAGAGCTGGAAAGGGCTTGGAGCAGTCTGGGCTGGTGGAAGGTGTCCCTGCCCATGGCAGGGGTGGCACTGGATGAGCTTTAAGGTCCCTTCCAACTCAAACCATTCCAGAGTTCCATTATTTCATTATAGCTTTGATTATACAGCTCACAAGGCCCAGACTTTTGCAGACACCATCATGGACTTGGACATATCCAGAAGTGCTCAGCAATTATCCCTCTCTCCAACTGATTTGGATGCTAGATGCCACTCCAAGTATTCCCAACCTTGAGAGCAGATCAGCTGGAGAGTTTCAACAAATCCACCATTCACCAAGGGCAGTGACTACTTTTAGGCTGAATTTGCAGCAAATTTTTGGGCTGCTGGTGGTACCATAGTAAAGGCACAATATTTTCCTTTGCTTTTCTGGCTGGCTGCAAAACAAAATAAAGAGGGACTGCTCTTTTCACTGCTTTTTCCCATCATCAAACTGGCTTAGGGTGGTGTTTGTCCTACCCAAATCCTCCTGCAGTTGTGTAATTCAAATTAGAGAAGCACAGTTTTTCTCACCCTATTTAAATAGCACAAAATGGGTCCATTACGTACCCCTCTGGACTTCCTGGAAATGAAGCAGACATTAATTCTGAAAGATTAATTGAAACATTACCTCTGGCACCACTGCAGGTACTTCAGCTCTTTATTGATTCGAGTTTGGCATTGACACCCAGCTTCCATTTCAGGTGATGATGTAGAGCCTGGTGAGAGAATAAGAAATGCTTGTTACTACAAGAACAAGGAGTTACTGAGGTGAATATACATGTTAGAGATACACTCTCCTAAATCTTCCCACATAAGAGACCCATCACAGTTGTTATCATTCACCAAGGCTAGTCAGAAAAAAAAGTGGTTTGCAGTAGAAAAATCCATTTCATTGAAAGCTAAATATCTCATGGAGTTCTGTCTGTTTTGACAGCCTTTCTCACTGAAAGTTTTATGAGGTCCTTGTAATAGTATTGGCAAAAACAACCGGTGGTGGAGAAGATGAAATGAAAACCAAACCTCTCCCAGCAAAAGCTAGGTTTCACAAAATTGTGTAGGGGTAAAAGAATTTTAAGGTTTAAATTCTTCTCCAAATTAGAATGAAAAAGAATTGAAGACATCGCTAAAAGTTGTTTCTGTTCTCAGTTAACCATCTCTGTTATTCACATAGGTGTCAAATGGCATCTTCCTACAGTCCTCTGCTAATTGTTCAGGTATGAAAATAAGAATTAGTACAGATGATTTAATCTCAGACAGTTGAGAAATAAAAACAAAAATTAAAAAAAAAAAGAAGAGAGAGATAATGAAAAATAGGACATTTATCTAAAGGAAGAGAAGTAGAATATTTGTGTGAGACTGAAGTACTCACTGCACCTGAACTCAAGGCTAAGGCAGTCTAATTCCAGGTTTAAGAATAGAATCAGGGAAATGGAAAAGCTCTAGAGGTGTTTGGAAGTTAATGATGCAGCATCGTAGTAAAGCCCAAATTAAATTCTCAGTTTTCTCAATAGAAGCACATTAAAACAAAAGTACTTCAGAATAAAGGTGTCTTATGCTGCTTTGCAGTTGCTCCCTGTGAATGGGTTTTCTTTCTGGTTTTGCTGCCAAGCAATGACATATGGGGGGTTTCCTGTTCAGACTTCTATGTGAAGAATTTTTAGGACAAAAACAAGGGATAGAGTAGCAGAAAATATATGAAGTACAGAAACTGATAGAAACTTAAATGTGTCAAATTATGTACTCTGACTGCTGGACATTACTGCCAGCAAAAGGAAAAAGTGTAATTGGTCTCATATAAGTATCCTTCCTTGTCCCAGTTGCTCTTGACAGTGGGATTGGTCTGTAACTCTGATCTCTGCATCATTTTTTAGGAAATTAAATGTAGCCATCAAAGCAGTTTGAGTCTCTGGAAGTTCTACTGGGTTATCCTTACTTGTACAGGATGTTGAGGACAGAGGCTTAAGATTTCAAAATGTAAAAAACAGTCTTGTTGTTTTCCCATATCTGTGCCTGTACACATGCAGATGAGTAGAGGAAGAGAAAATTAATATGCCCTGTTTCCTTTAAAAGAGCTTTCTCTGATTCCTTCCTTCCTTCCTTCCTTCCTTCCTTCCTTCCTTCCTTCCTTCCTTCCTTCCTTCCTTCCTTCCTTCCTTCCTTCCTTCCTTCCTTCCTTCCTTCCTTCTGCCACTTCCGCCACTTCCTTCCTTCCTTCGTCCCCTAAATTTTCTCTCACTTACTGACTCAGGTTTTGTTGTGTCAGTGAAGCAATTTACACCAAATTTTGTTTATGGTTGTGGGTTCTACTGTTTAGACTCTGAAACCTTTTAATTCTCTAACAATCTTTATTTCTTCTTTTTCAGAGATGTTTATTCAGGGATTGGGCATTTTTTTCCCCCTCAGGCAATAATAACTCTTCTTCAGCTATATTCATATATTCAACTATTGATAGAGTTTTGGGTGTTATTATTTGAAAATTGGGAGAGGTTTGTTTTTTTTTTTTTTTTCAATGAGAAAGGGATGGTAAAAGACAATTTGTTTTATAGCGTTCCAAGCTCTCTTTTCACAGACTTAGATTCCTAAAGAAATAATAAAAAAAATAACTAAATAATGTCTCCATCAGAAACAATTTTCACAGGAAGTAGGTTGGTAGTTCCAAACAAATCTTTGCAATATTTCCGGAGAGAGGGAAATCACAGACAATCACAGGAAATTACCAACATTTTGACAGGTGGATCACAATATCTATCAAGAGGAAAACCAGAGAAGCAATATAGACCTTCTCTCCTTTGAGCAGCCTAAAATTTGGTATCTATACTTCCAGCCTGGCCCCTATTTATAAGGACAACATTTCATTGGCAAGGAAATAAGGATGGCGTGTTCAGGATTGAGGAGGGGAGGGAGAGGAGGTTTGTTCTCAGCAGCTGGTCACAGAGAAAGGTTGTTTTCTTGGGAAGTAGGAAAAAAACCTCTATTTGACAGCAGAGCTGAAAAGGTGGTCACAAAATAAACAGGGCTGCCAACAGGAGCTGTCACCATATTTAAGGCTGATGAGTAGTAATTAATGCAGATTCTTTCAAGCAAGACTTGCAGGCTCAAATGGAGCTCAGTGATTCACAGAGGAAGAGGAAAGTGAGAGGCTCTTCCTTGGAATTTGAATTCAGTGCCTGTGAAAGCCTGGAAGTGCTGGTGTGCAGGTCCCCCAGCCTTCAGCTGCAGCAGAGGAGTTCTGTGTGCTTGTTCCAAATGCAGCAGCCTTAAAACCAGCAACATTCACAAGCAGAGGTGTCTCTCATCCATTCTGACCCTCTCACACACCTTCAGCACAATTTGGAACCTGATGGAAACTTCCAGTTCATTCCTGGGTGTTCATAGTCCTAAGGTTAAGATCCCAACTGGTTTGGGAGCTCAAAATGTCCATCTAAGAATGTCTGAGAAAAAGCCAACAAGGATGAAGAAGTAATAATTCAATACTTGCTGTTTAGCTCTAGTGTCAGCTACCTGGAAATGTCTTCATAATTGCAGGATGTACAAGATAGGAGACATATGCATATTTTATGTATAAAATCCATATATCTCCTGCCTTATGTAACTTGTAAATTATGTCATTCTGGAATTTTCAGGTGGAGGTGCACTGTGTAAACTGGTTTTTGTGTTTCCAAACAATGTCATGCTGCAGAGATACTTATAATCCCAGAAGTACAATGCAAAAGACCCCCAAAGTCTGTATTACTGATGGTAGTGTTGATCAACTTTGGCTTGTAACATCTAGAAACCAAAAATAAATACATTTTGCATGGCATATGGGCTTTGCAGTCTTGATACACAAATGTGTGTGTCACATAAATTTAATCCCTGTGATGTCAGGGGAGGAGGTAAGAGCTGAACTCTGCCCAGGTTCTTATTTAGCTTCTTTCAAGCCACCCCTACTCCAAGTACAACTTCTTACCAGTGATGGTTAAAGCCGTGTAAGCAACTGCTTCAGCACAGGGTTCAACAGAATGCCAAGTGCTCATGAGAGTTCTGCCCTGAGGTTCTGTCAGTGTGTCAGGAAAATTAATCCACAAACATCAGAGGTTTATGTCCAAAAAGGAGACAGACGAGTCCTTTTACCTCATTGGAATAAAGGGAGAGGCCATGGGGAATTCATCTGGTGTGTCTCAAATTTTTGGGGGACGCAGCCTCCTTTTTATCCTAATTTCCCTCATTTTTCTCTCTCTTTCCCCATTGGCTGAGGTAAGTGAGAGGTACAGATTTCCCAATATACCTGATACTAAAGATTTCCCTCTAATGTACAACTCTCCCTTTTAATTTTTAATTCTTATAGAGTTTAAGATTTTCCCCATTGTTTCTTTCATCTTTCAATGTCTAATTTCATTTATCAGCCAACCTACAGTTTGTTTGAAAAAGCAAATATCTTTTTCCATTCATGAACCAGTGGAATCCTCCCCATTGTTGGGGAGTTGTTCTGTTTGGTGCTCAATTCCATGCTCAGTTGATACAATAATTAATTCAAATTAAGGTTCTGTTCCAATTAGCACAAAGCACATATGAACTAAGACAAAAATGGTGGATATGTTGAGTGAAGAGTTTACTCTTTTCCAAAACAAGTATCTTCTCAAGGAGCCAAGATGTTGTAGCAGATACAGCTTTTTGAGTTCAAAAATTAAAGTTCAGCCAAGGATAGCAGTAGCTCTTTGATTAGTTGTAAGCTTCCAAATAAAATTAAAAAAAAAAAAAATCAATAATCAGGAATATATATTTGCATAAATTACACATAATAAGAATGATAAGAAAAACAACAATCTGGAAAAAGAAAAGATAACAATCTTGGAATCTTAAAAAGCATGACATTGCATTGTAATTTAGTGTTTGTTTAAGTTAGTGTATTTTTTTCATTTTTCCAGGCAAGGACTTTCACCCACAGATGTCAGTTTTACCCAGAGCAAGGACAGTGAAAAGATTCTTGTCTTCTGGAGAAGACAAAACCTGGAGGTTTTATTTATCAGAATCTGAAGGTTTTATTTATCAGAAACTTTTATATATCAGATGTCTTTGGCAGCTTAAAAATCTTTGGATTTTTCTTTCAGCTGAAGCCTGGTATGGGACATGCCACCTGGAAAGCAATTCCCCACAATATTCCCATTATATCACCAATTATTTCTAGCCTTGAGGATATCAAGTTTTTTGTGTGCACATAATGAAGACTCACACCATGACAGCTTTCCAGGACCTGGACTTTAAAACAAATCTGGTATCATCAGCTTACAGTAAAATCCCTGAGCTGGCAAAACAACAGAACTTTCTAAAGGAGTCAGTGCAGCCTGTCTCTAACAGGGAAAACAGACATTTGCTACAAGGAAATTTAAAAAAAAAAAAAAAAGAAAAAAAAAGAAAGAGAAAAAATGGCTAATCAAAACAATGATTTATTTTTTCTGGTATGATTCATTCCCTTAAATAAACAGCAAGTAAAAATCAGCCTCCCTCTAGCTACAAATTGGCCAAAGCATGCACAGATCAATCTTGATCACTCTTGATAATGGGTTTTTTCCACCGAGTCCATTTCACCCAGCGTGCAAAGTGCAGCTCCTTACTCTCAGCTTAATGCATTTAATAAAACTTAATTAAACATTTGTAAGCCTAATGAAGCACTCTGGAAATGAAAACAAAGGCAAGCCAACATCCTTCTAAATGGAAACTTGGCCATCAGAAAAAAAAAAAAAAAAAAACAAAAAAAAACCTGAAACTGTGTGCTGAGATTTTAATGTGGGGTTAACAGGGTAGATCAGGGTGGCAATGAAAGTCCTGTTAAAGTATATTATTTATTTTTTTTTATTAGCATGTCAGACAGATATCGGTGTTTTATGTTGTGCTGTGTATTCCAATTGCAGCTGGACAAAATCAATTTAGAGGTAACAAAGAGAACAAATATCAAATATTTAATTTATGCAAAACACAACACATGCAGTGAATTCATTTATGGTGGGGACCTTCACACCAATGAAGGAAGATAAAAGTGGATAAAATTGTTGGAAAACACGTGAAAATACCAAGCCTGTCCCTGGGGGCTGGTGGGGAATATGTGGGAAATCACATCCTGTTTCTCCAGCAAAGGAAATGGGATGCTGAAGTTTTTTAAGGAAAAACTGTTTAATTAAGAAATTTTACTTAAATTATTTTATTTTAACTTAATAATCAACTACTTGTAGTTTGTAATGTGGATTTTTTATTTAATTATAAAATACTATTTAAACTTATGAAGAAGAAGGTGAAGAAAAATGATTGGTTTTTGTTCTAAAATTTTTATTTTGTTTTATATATATTATTATATTTTAAAACTTTAACTTTTCTACTATGTGATATTACACATTTTTATTTAAACTATACACTCATAATCTTAGTTTTATTATTTAATTTTGGAAGCTTTCTCTATGGTTTCAGGTTAAATGCAGTGTTCTCCTGGGTGCTTGTCAGAAAATCTAAAATTTTCAGCAGCTAAGGTTCCAACAGGTGTTGTTGTTTTTGTTATCTTTTGTGTAACAGTACTCTACTCTTTATTTTTATTCTAATAATTTGATCTGAACCAATATTAATTCTCTGATTATTCTGGTAAGATTTTGAGCATGCTGATAACTAATTCTTTGCTTTGATGGGTGTTTTATCATTGTCTACAACAAGATTTTTGAATGATAATGGGCTGTTTTTTCCTGACCCTTTCCTGAGGAGAGGTGTGAGCAATGAAGTCCTTTGTGGGAACTCCCCTTTAGTCTCTGGGAGGTGTTCTGGGGTCTCTCTGGAGCTCTCTCACAGCCCCAGCTCCCCCGGGCTGTCTCTCATCCTTGAACTCTTGCACAGTCTTAGAATTGTGAATTAGTGACATTTTGTAAGGAGCAAGAAGGTCTTGTTCTTATCCCAGCAATAAATTTCCCAGGCTGAAGGGGCTTCATCCACAGAAGCACAGAGTCCTTAGGGTTGGGAGGCTCAGGTATTAAAGAGTCTTTTTTCCCAGCCCTGCAACTGAAGAAGAAGTCAAGATTCCTCAGCTTTCTTTTCAAGGTTGTTTATTTTCTCTTATCTATGACATTCTTTCTCTGACCTGCTGAGATCTGTCCAGCAGGTCGGGTTGAGGCACAGTCCCTGCCCTTGGGGTGGTGTTAGCTTTTTGTACTAAGAACTACGTGCACTTTATTTACAATAGTTTTCCAATACCTATCACCTATGTTAGACAGTCTGTCTCTACCCTAACCAATCAAAAAGTGTCACCATCACAGCAGAAGATGGAGCACAAGAAGGAGAAGGACAGGACACACCCAGATTCCTCCATCTTGCTTCTTGAACCCCCATTCTAAATCCCCAAAATTATCCTTTTTCACCCTGTGACAAATTCACTATCCTCCTACTCAAACCCTTGTGGCTTTTAAATCCTCACACAAAGTTGTTAATTGTTTCCATGGGCTAAAATCAAAGGCCCAGGTGTTTTTGACTCTGTGCAAAGGTCTCTGCGCCCCTTGCCAGGGCCTCGAGTCCTCCAGGGCAGCCAGAAAAATGTCCTGGGTTCTGATGGGGAGGGAGCTCTGGAGATCCTCTGTCCCACTCCAGGCAGAGTCACCTGGAGACACAGGGGCTCACCCAGGTGGGTTTGGGATGTTTCCAGAGTGGGAGACTCCAACCCTTCCCTGGGCAGCTACTCCAGTGTTCTGCCACCCTCTGTGGAAAGAGGTTTCTCATGCTGAGGTAGAACTTGTTGGGCTTTGCCAATTCATGGCCATCACTTCTTGTCCTGTCACTGGGCATCTCTGGACAGAGTTTGGCACCATCCCCTTGGCACCTGCCCTTGGGATATTTTTATAGATTGATTAAATCTCCTCTAGACCTTCTCCAAACTAATCTGACCCATCTCCCACAGTCTCTCCTCATCAGAGAGATGCTCCTTCTCACCTTTGTGATAATCCCACTGCGTTCCTATATAGTTCCCTCCTCCTACCTGATAGCACAGACATTGGAGAAGGAGATATGCAAGACTTGATATTCATTTGAACGCTTTCAGATTCAAATTCTCCAAAATTCTTTGAGCAGAAAGCTTTTCATTGCTGTGAAGAAGATCCAATGGGGCTGGAGCTATACATATGGACACTTCATCCAGCATTTTACAAAAGCAAGTCTCATTTGTAGTTGTCTAAGAAAGGCATAAAAACTGCCTATTCACAGTTTTATCCAGGCCTAACAGGCTCATTTTATGTCATCAAATTTATTGTCATGCTTCCTGACTTAGACGTGCATCACTTGAAGCATTCCTAGTTTAGACAGGTGATTTATGAGGCCAGCTGAGGTCCCTGAGTTTAATTTGATTTAGGGAAATTTCCCAGAACTTACCAGGGGAAACTCAGTTATAAATCCAAACATCATATTTCATAAGGAGATTTTACATTTTTCTCCTAATGTGTTAAAAATATTTCCTTGAGGTGTGACAGTGCTGCAACTGCTGAATTTCAGTGCATTCAGGAAAACCTTTCTGCACAGTTCTGTTCCACAGGCAGTGGGACCAAGGCACCCTCAGCACATTCCCTCTGCTCTGCTCTGCTCTGCTGGGAGCCCCTAGAGCTCTGCTGTCTCCAACAAAAGGACATGGAAATGTTGGAGCAAGTCCAGAGGAGGCCATGAAGGGCTCTGGAGCACTTCCCCATGGAGCCAGGCTGGGAGAGCTGGGAATGCTCAGCCTGGAGCAGAGAAGGTTGTGTGGAGACCTCACAGAACCTTCCAGGGTCTGCAGGGGCTCCAGGGAACTGGAGAGGGACAACTCATCAGGAACTGGAGGGACAGGGCAAGGGGGAATGGCTTCAAACTGACAGAGAGTAACTTTAGATTAGATATTAGGAAGAAATTCTTTCCTGTGCACGTGGTAAAGCACTGGAATGGGTTGTCCAGAGAAGCTGTGACTGCCCCTGGATCCCTGGCAGTGTCCAAGGCCAGTCTGGACAGGACTTGGAGCCACCTGGGACAGTGGAAGGTGTCCCTGCCCATGGGAGGGGTGGAACTGGATGATCTGGAAGGTCCTTCCAACTCAAACCATTGTGGGATTCCAAACCATTTTGGGATTCCACTATTCTATGCAGTGGCTAAATGTGGGCCTTAATCACTTCTCACTTTTTTTCATTAATATTATTTTTTTAATAACTGCTGGTTTTACATCTATGACTGCTGGTATTTCTCTTTTTTTCATTTTTTGTTCTTTCTTGCTCTTTGTCTCTTACATAAATTGCCGTTTCTTCTATAGAAAATGGGCCTCGGCTCAATAGAATTCTCCATAAAGGCCTTAGTAGCTCCGGGCTGATTATTCACATTGCCCATCATTACACATTTAATTTAGGCTAGGAACCTTGGACCTTTGGATTGCTGAGGGAGTAATGGACTAATGAGATGTCCAAATTGCCCTTCAGAGCTTTATTGCAAATAGAAGAGGCTCCTGTCTGAAAGCCTTCATCACAGTTGCTGCAGGTTTGACCAGCTGGATGCCTCCACGTGGGCAGGGATGGGTTCAGCCACCAGAAATGTCTGTCACCTTCAGCAGTGTGACAAAGGCCTTGCTTACAGAGCAACTTCACCTGCTCAAGAATTGCCTGCTCCCCCAGTGCTCAGGTGGGAATGACATCTATTAACCTGAAGGTCAAATATCTGCACTTGCAGGGGGATTACTGCCCAGAGTGTCCCAGTTCTTTAGAGAATAGCTTTTCCCAACTCTAGCAATGACATTAAAAGTTGTCTCTTAAGGAAAAATGTAACCAGGCAGTTCAGTGGCTGTGTGTGCATAGAATCCAGCTGCTTTCGTAAATATTCACACCAAAAAATTCATAGATATCTGGGTTGAAGTGGAGGAATGTAGTCACTCCAATTTATTTTAAGAGAATATGACAGAATATTGCCTTTCCAATGAAGGGAAAAAAAATTGTCCTCAATGTATTCCATTCTACCAAAGGCATATTAGAAATAGCACCAATGTTTTCAATCTCAGTCACTTCATGTGTTCATTTTGCTCTCTGAGTCTGTTAAAGCTGGGAAATAATGTATGAAAATAAATGCTTGGTACTTTTACATGACTAAATTCTGATTGACTCAAGGCTTTAATGTTTGGAGTCCAGATAAAATTCATAGCTAAGAATTTCCATTTTCTATTTTGTGATGACAAGTCAGCATTTTTAAAATGCTTAGCAGCACAGTCCTCATCTTAACTTTATGCATCTAAATATTAAAAAGGCAGCTGTGATGCTCTCTGATGTCCTGCTGTTAAACAAGAACTTTCACATCTTAAGCTGTCAAACTAGTCCCTTCAGAAATACAGATTCCGCCAGGGAAATCTTAAACACTGGACAGCAAGAGAGGAATTAACTTCATAGAAAGAGACAGGGGTACAAAACCAGTTCAAAAAAATAAAATTAAAAAATTCATAGAGCTGATTCATGGTAGAATTACTGTCTAATCTTGTAGAAATTGTCTATATTATTTTGGGGAGGTGGGGTTTGGTTTGGTTTGGTTTGGTTTGGTTTGTTTGATGTTGAGGAAGGACTAAGATGGAAAATTTATAATGATATGCAAGACATAGGATTATTTAAAATTATTTGGAGATCTTACACAACCATAAAGTTCTCTCATGTTGTGATGCCTTAATTTTGTAGGCAAAGGAGTTGTGCCTTAATACACACCTGGTAAACTGAATAACTGAGGGGAACATCAGGGGCCCCAATGAAAAGGGCACATGAAAGAAGCTCTACACATTTATACCATGAATTATCTTTTGTCATTCCCCTATTCCTGTTTAATGCTTAAAGTTTCTTCTTCATCTTTCCCTCACTCATTTCTGAGAGTGAGGGAAAGATGTAAGATGAAAATGTGTGTGTTCAAAACCAGTGATGGTTGATTTTCTTCTGTCAGGCTCATGCTCAGTGATTGTACATGGTCCTTGCATTTTTGGTTTTCTGTTATCCCTGTGGTACCTAAATGTTTTTGGAGTGACTTACACAGCTGTGATGGGATACCAAAGCTCTTCAAAGGCTCTTTGTTCTCCCCTCTCTCCCCACCGAAGAATTGTGGTTTGATATGTACACAGCTTACTTTGTTTTACTCCTCCTCTTCTCCCTGCCTTCTGAGAATTGGCAAAAAGCCTTTTTTTTCTGAAAAGAGAAAGCTCTTGGAATGTGTTGAAAGGTGGTCACGCTCTGGATTAGTCCCTCTTAGGGGAGCATTGTTTTCAGAGCAAAGCTATCTCTGCCTCCCAGGTGGTTTTCTGTCTGCTGTGTGCTGAGAGCAGATCATAGGCAGGCAAACAATGCCTGCTGCAGGTGTGACCAGAGGGTGGGCAATCCTGCAGCACCCATTGCTGCTAACGTTGGCATTTCTTGTGTTTCCCTTTCATACCTGCACGTGCCACTGAATGTTCCCTCAACCAGAGGAATGTGTGAGTGTGTTGACAAGATACACTGGTATTTTTAGATGCACATTGCCATCCAAGGAGTAATCTGCAGGGAAGGAAAATCTCACTATTTCTGCGAGGTAAAACTGTTTCTTTGTTCATAATTCACACCTTGCTGTTGTTGGCTTGGCAGGGAAAAAAAGGAATTTATGGCCCTGCACTCCCAGGTGCACTCACTCCCAGAGCAGTGGTATCTCTGGTGTGGCCACAATGCCAAATTTGTGAAAATTCATGTCAGAAATCCAGACACTTCTCTGCCTTGTCGGTAAGCTGACGTTTTATCCCCTGTGACCCAGGGCTGTGGGTTGCTTCATTGGTCATCTGCATATGCAGAAAGTGCTGGGTATCTGCTGCTTCTGGAGTAGAATTGGTGCTTAGAGAATGAAGCTGAGTGAATAGACCCCAAAGTCAGCCCTGCAGTCCCACAAACTGCCCTGCTGGGCCCCCATCAATCCTGCACATCAGCATTAACACTGCACTTTCTCTGGTGTCAAGATCTCCCAGCACTGACTCTCACTAAAATTCCTCGTTTCCAAGCCTCACCCACACCCAGGGAGATCATGGCCTCTGCTTTTAGCTGCAATGAGGCATACAGGCTCTCTTGCTTGTTTAAAACCCTACCCAAATGAGATCTTGGTTCCTTTGCTCTCTACCTTTCCCTGGATTCCTCCTCGCCCTCCAACCACCTTGGCAGGATCCCTGGCTGCAGCATCCAGAGGATGATCCCATTCCCAAGGGTGGCACAGCAGCTCAGATTCTATCCCCTACCTGCCAAAAAAAACCCATGGCTGATGCATTGTAAAACACTGATCCTTCCCCATATTTCCTTTTCCTTTTCCAGCAGAGAGGAAGGTGTGGATCACTTTTCTTCCCTATGACATTTTGTTGTCCCTGGAAAACGTGCTGCATTTTCGGAGAAAAGACCTTCAGGCAGTTGTAGCCCCCTCCTGCATTCTCCATCCTCCTTCCTGCACAAACTGCTTACTCAGCCTGGGAAAACTGACTTTTTTTGGCTTTTGTCTCTTTGCTGACTTGAGGTGTCTGCCAAATAAGCACTTTCACAAGAAATGCAGTCAGCATATGCATACCTTTGGAAACAAAGGCTCTCCCTCACATTTAGGGAAGAAATGTGACTATACCTCTCTCTATCTTCAGGCACTAGAATGTGAACACATTTTCTTCCTGCCTATATTTTTTTTCAGCCAGCAATGAGAGAAATGAGAGTTCATTCATGTTCACTATGTTTGAATATGATTCAATTTAGCCTCTGTATTCCCGAACAAGTCTGGATTTCCAGGATTCTGTTATTCTCTATTACCATCTTTTCCTTGCTTTGTTGTTTTTGGTTGGGTTTTTTTCCAGTTTACTATGGCAGGAAATAACAGCATTGGTGAATGCCAGTAGAAAGCACCAGGATCTGATCACCCCAAATATCTACGATGCCCAGATGGAAATGAGTGCACATGGATGTGGCCACAGCTCTTTCTTCTCCACCCTTGGGTTCATATCTTATTACAAAACATTCTTATGGATTAAGTTGCTTCCTGATTTGACTCATCTAGAGTCATCTTTTTCTAAAAAATATTCTGAAGTTCTTTTTTGAGAACACTGAAACTTTCTAACTGGAAAAAATGTCAAAAGGGAAATAGTATTGTCTTGTTTGAGAACAGGATAAACCTGTGCCTTTTTTTTTTCTCTCACTATATACTTGTGGGGGTTTCTTTTCCCTATCATATTTATCTTTATAGAATCCAGTTCTGGTAAAATAGAAACTCTCCCTATTCCATGAGCTTACAGGTTCCAAAATCCAAAACTAGGCCAAGAGTAGTGGGCTAGGAAATCTGGCATCAAGCTGGTGAGTAATGACAGGAGCTTTCCACTACTCCACTCCAACACAATGAATCTGTTGTGTAATAATTAAATTATGTCCCACTTTGGGGGCTTCTTATGATCTGTATCTTCTATTACAGATATCGTTCTGCACAGTGAAAAATTTTAAATCTTGACAGAGAAAGATATGTAAAAACAAAAAAACCCAATTCAGCCAAGGAAAAAATAGTCATGGGAGAAAATCTTAAGAAGGAGGATTCACTTGTTTGAAAAGACTACACAAGGTACTGAGTAGTATGAGTAGTGAAATTCAACTATCTAGTTTTTCAAGTTATAATAGTTGCCAAAGATATAACAAAAGAGCAAAAGAAAGACCTGAGGATAGAAACAGGAATACTGAGAATTTTAACTGGGGAGATCTTACTAATGCAAGAGCAAGCCAAAATCTGGACACATAGAAGAGGGGCTGAGATACATTATTTATCAGCAAAAGAAAACGGTAAGTTGAAGACATACAGGAATTTATCCAGAGGTTAATTCCTCCAGCAACAACAAAAAACAAAACAAAAAAAACCAAAACAACACACACACAAAAAAAAACGGGGGGGGGGGGGGGGGGGGGGGGGGGGGAAATAACTGCTAATTTTAGTTCTGAGTGACTTCTTAGTACAGAAGGTCTGAGAAATTATCCAAATGGTGGCAGTGAAACAGTAAAACAGATAAATCTTTATAAAAGTCAGGAGAGAGGAATCACTAAGGAAAAGATTTCCCTTGGCTGTGGGCTTTCTGAAGAGTTTCTGCCCTTATATTTTAGCTTGTCTATGTTCACTTACAAGGTGTTTTCTCCCCTGTGTTGCTGGGGTCTTGCTGGAAGTGAGGAGTGTGTCTTAGATTAGGCTAAATTCAAATGACACTAAAATACAACAAATTGAAATTAATAAAGTGAATTTCATTGGAGTCCAGCTGAATTAAAATTGTGTATGAATCAAATGGGGGTTTTTGCTTTCTGTGTTTGCCCATTCTTTATGCAATTATTTTCCATTGAAAAAACACAAATTGACTTTTAAATCTGTGACACAGATTCAGAATGAATACAAGGAGGTACTACTAAATCATTTTGTATCAATTTCCTTCATTTTACCCTGCATTTACTAATGGGAACTTCCGACAATCCAGACATTTGTTCTGTTCTCTTGCAAGAGGCAGCAAAAGCTTCTTGTGAGTCTCAGTTTCTGCTGTCTCAAATGTGCTTTTTTCTGCTGGGATATGTCAAACAAAAAGAAACCTAATTCTGATCCACAGACATTCACATTTAACTAATTTCAGTAATTGACAATGTTTAATTAATGACTTGCACACAGCTTTATAGACTGGATTTCTTGTATCTGTAAAAGGGAATATTTTTTTTAAAACTGAAAATTCTTGCACTGAATAGAATGAAAAAAAAACCATCTACTAAACAGCTGCATTGGCAGGCAATTTTTTAACTTTAACTAATTTTTTAAATTTAACTAATTTTAACGAATAACAAATTTTAACTTGAATTCATTTTTTAATTAACTTGAATCTAAGCAGCATGGCTGAACTTGGGTGAGCAGTCCAAAACAGAGAATTCTGAATATTACAGTGTGTACGTTTGGGAGGAGGCAATGTGTACATATGCTTGATTCTTTTGGTAAATATGCAAAGCAAAGGATCAGGGGCATTGAAAAGCATTTTGGTCATTTGCAGACAGCCTCTCACCTGTCTCCTCTAGAGCTAATTCAGCCTTGCACTGCTGTGCATCCCACAGCTCCTACCTCCTGCCCATCCTAAAACACTCCTTGGGATCACCCTGGTGTCACATTGAGCACCTTGGAAAGGACCAGCCTCAGGTGGAGCATCACTACAGTTGTCACTTCAGCCTGGCATTAACTCCTAGATCCACATCCTAAAATGAAAATATCCTATGGCTTTGACTTTCTGACAGTTTTTCTTAAAATCTGGAGTCAATCTCTTCTCTTTGCCTACCCCTCCTCAGTTCAACACACACAAAAGTGTATCAAAGTTACTACTTTTGTGTAAGAAAAAAGAATCCCACAGCGTTTCTTTGTAATAACTGTTCAGCTACAAAATTTTATTGGTCTCCTTCTATGTTCCCTCTAGAGGATGTAATGCACAAAAGCATTGCCACGGAACATATAAAATTACAAATGAAATTTATTGTAAAAAGTAGAATGTCTTCTAGACTGGTGTCAGTATTTATTTCATTCATAAACCAAAACTTCAGGTATAATATATTCATTGTCAGCAAGTTCATGTGTGTAAATTGCCATCCAACAGTATTGACTGATATAAGACAGATATTGAAAAGACAATTTAAATTTACTCTTCCAAACATAAACTGTTCCACAAAAGCACTGTAAAAACTCCTTCAAAGTTTTGCGTTGTGCTTCACATTTATGGTTAACTACATAATTTGGTTGTGTCATAATCCACTGTGTTTGGCAATTTGGCATTAAAGGCCTGCAAAGCAGATTGGATCCTCACCACTTCACTGGTAGACAGTTTGAGTCTATGACGGAGCAAGCAAGAGAAGAGGTCCAGGCGACGTTGGCCGGGTGGAGAGAGTTTATTTACACGATCCCGAATCTCCAACAGCTGCAAAAGTGCTGAGTCCTGTGAGCCCTGAGTGTAGGGGTAGTCCAGCTGCAAAATCAAGTCTCGAATTGCTTCTGGGTCGAAGTGCATGCTGTAGCCAAACACTTGGATGTTGTTGATTTTCATGTAGCCCAGATTTCTGGAGGGATCAATAAATTCCAGGGGTTCGTAGTAGATGCTCTCGTTGCCGTTTGGGCCGTTCGACTTTATTCGACTCCTCAAATAGATGTGCACAGTTTCAAAAAATGTCTTCCACTTGTTGCCCAGAGTCAGCGTCCAGTTATAGCACTGAAGGGGTAAGTCCAGCTTAGTCCGCTCCCAGTCTGGGAAATTATTTTCATTCACAGGCATAAACCAGCTCTCAGAGTGGCTGCCCCCAAAAGGGTTGATATAAACAGCAAGGACGGGCTCCAAGGTGCTGTTCTTAGTCAGGCAAATCTGCAGAGAGAGGCCCAGTATCATATGCACCAGGCTGGACTTGTACTTGTTGCTCTTGAGGGTGAGGAGCATGCGCTTCCTCCAGGAGGGGTCGAACCAGCTGTTGAGGCGCATGTCGTTGCTGATGAAGATGGCGTGCACCTCGATCCTCCTGTCCGTCTTCTGCAGCAAATATCTCATCTCCAGGTCCTGCAGGTCCGTCTCGAAGCCGATGTAGTGCTCGGTGGAGTCGGCCACCTCGGGCTTGCAGAGGCCCTGGCTGAGCATGTAGCCGGCGTTGCAGGCGCCGCAGCGCGTGCGGTTGTCGGGGGCGCAGCTGAGGCAGGCGGGGCCGTCGCCCAGCGTGCAGGGCAGCGGCGCCTGGCACGCCACCTGGTCGTTGGGGCAGGCGCACGTGTGCGTCTCCTCCGAGAAGCTGCCCAGCAGCCCGTTCTCGTTGCAGTACAGCAGCGACTGGATGCGGTTCAGCCAGTAGTTGGAAGACCTGAAGTGTGGAAATAAGGCATTTTTAATGAGGATTTTAGCAAATACGTGTTTTAGCAAATATACAACTTTGTTATATTTTATCAATTTTAAATATAGTATATTTAAAAGATATATATAATATAATGTATTACAATATAATATATATAAATAAAATATAAACATTTTATATCTAATAGACTTTTAGACTTTTAAGATATATATAAATATACATTTATATATATTATATAAACTTTGTTATATTTTATAAACTTTTTATAGACTTTGATATATTTTATATAATATATATAGCATAATATAATATTATAATATATATAAATACACATAAACTTTGTTATATTTTAAAGACTTTTTATAAATAATATAATAAATAATATAATGTATATAATACATAATATATATTATATAATACATATAAAATATAATAGATATAAATATATATAATATAAACTTTGTTATATTTTATAGACTTTTTATAGACTTTCTTATATTTTATGAATTTTATATATGATAAAATATCTATATAATATAACATATATGTAATATATACATAATGTAATCTAATGTAATATGGGGAGGGACCTGGGTTTCTGAGGTAAACCTTGAAATCACACTGCAACTCATATATAAATAATGTAATGTAAACTTTGTTATATTTTATAGACTTTTTATAGACTTTGCTATATTTTATGAATTTATATCTAATATAATATATATAATATATTATAAAATAAATAATATAATATATAATACATATATAAATACTATAAAAATCCATTTAAATTATTCCTAATTTATCAATTTTATAGAAAGAGGAAAATAAAGCTGGTTTTAATGTCAGGTTAAGGTACAATAGCATCTGCTGTCAGATAGATACAAGTATAAATTTCCTCTTAACAATGCAAAATCACAAAAGAAAAGTTTCCTTATAAACCCACAGGCATGACAGGAACACTTATTTCAGGTATTTGCTTTCTCTGTGTCTCTGTCAAGGAAGCCTGACCAAGAACCATTTTCTGTAACTGTCTTCAGATTAACATCTTGAAATCCTGTGCAGCTGAGATTATTTTTGTGCGTTCTGTTTGACCAAAGAAGAGCTTAGTGTGTATCTAAGTATCTAAAACTCTACTGTCCCTCTATGCTATTATGAAGATTTTTTTTAACTAGCTGGAGCTGCATTGATTTACAGACAGCAAGCCAAAATTCTTTCCTAGAATAGCAACAGATCCCCACTCCCCACTTAAAGAGATTCTTTAGACAACTTCCAGCACTACAGAATCTCTACAGGAAGCGAAGCATGAGCACGTTGTGTTTACTTTTCATCTTTGGGGACAAAATTAAAAGATCACTTTAATGTTCTTCTTGTCATCTCATTTTGGTTTCACTAGGAGGAACAGTTAATGTCCTACATCACACTGGGAAAACATTCTGAAAGCAACAGTTTAGGCTGATGAGGCACAGCCACTAAGAGAATGACAATGGGAAGAGCAGAGCTACATGGAAATAGTCAGAAGATTATTTTCTTTGCATTTTTCAAGTCCTATTATTCCCAGCAATGCACAGTTTAAAGAACTTGTTTTGTCTGCTGCAATCAGATCTGTTGTTGCCACATGAATGATGATGGTTGTGCAGTTTCTTCCCCTTTCATTACATTGTTTTGGAGAGAAAATACAAGACCTTCATTTATTCCTGACTGGCTTTTAAGTCACATGTGAATTTGCCTCAAGGAGAAATCCATGGCATCTCAAATTATGGTATTTAAGAAACATGAAAATAACGTTCAGTGAAAAAACTTCTGATGACATTTTAAATCTTTTTTTTTTTCCTTTTTTAGGGCAGGAATCTTGGTTGTTCAGGGTTGGGGATTTCTATGCTTATACCTCTAGGTATTTTCTAGAAGCATAAGTAAATATAATTACATGCACAACATGAACATACCTTATCATTATTCTTTCTGGTGCTTATTTGAAAGTCAGCATTAAGCAAAAATATTCTGGGTGAGCCAACCACAGTCTGGGTATTCCAACCACATGGCACATAAAATATCGGTTTTTTTCTTTATTAATGATGCAATCTACTATTTCAATGATTATGAGAAGCAAAATCTCTAAAGTCACTTCTTTTTTGTTCTCTTTATTTTTAATGAGCCTACCTTCCTACTTCTATTTTGTTAGGGAATACAAGCAGCAATTTAAAAATCTGCATGAAATTACAAGCTGCAAAATAAAGTAAGTTTCTTTCTATAACTTAGTAATGTTGTTTGTAACTTAGTATTATCTAGCTTATTTAAACTGCTATGTCTTTGACGATTAGCAGTTGCAAAGAGGTCAACAGCTTTAGAGGGAAGGAGGTTATCTCCTCATTCCAATGAAGTTCAAAACAATAATATTCTAATATTATTGCCTTCCTTTGATTTCTCTTTACCTGATTTTAAACAGATTTCAAGAAGAATCTGCTTATACTTGTCTTTGATTATTTAACAAATGCAATCTATTTTAAAAAATAAAATCAACTTCCTTACTTAACTGCTTGTTTTAAAATTAGCCATTAAGGAATACTATTACACTTTTTAAATTTATTGCCTTCAGTGGAGCAAATTAAATAAATTATGCAAAAGTACATAAAATGTGGGTGATACCTACTTTATTTAAGCCACTCATCCTTAATTGGGTAAACTCACTGGCACGTCATTACAAAGTCCTTCTTTTCCTTCTAGATTGGGTGCAGATGTGTCCTGCAGGTCACATCTGGCTGAACAGCTGGTGCAGCTGAGGCTGCCACAGCCCCTCTGGGGACGGTGGCATCTGGGGACAGAGGGGTTTCAGAGAAGGTGAGAGGTGACAGCTCGGGTGCCAGACCTGCTAACCCTGTGACAAGGGCTTCAAGCATTGCTAGCTTGGGGCTGGAAAACAAAGCGTCCAGGGAGAGAGGCTTTCCAGTGTGGTTTGGAACTGCATCATCCAGCTGGAACTGGATGATCTTCAAGGTCCTTTCCAGCCCAAAATGTTCTGTGATTCATTCTGTGCAGAAAGTGGTGCACCTAGGGGATCTTCTCTGTGCCTTGACATGGATGTGTGTAGGAAACAGGCAGATTTGGACACACTTCCAGTACTGTGACTTCCCCAACATCACAGAGGTGTGGTGGATGGACAGAGACTCTTTGGAAAAATCAGGTAGGAGGGGAACAGTTGCACCCCCCCCAAAAAAGAAGCCTACAGAACTAAAACTTCACTATTGAACAAGCAATGGACTGGTTGGGATCCCCAAGGCAGGGGTGAGAGCAGAGGACAGTGAGAGGGGCACTGTCAGAATCTTTACACACCAGAAGATAAAAGGAAATGGAGGAAGCCTCCCTGAATTCACAGAATTCACAGAATCACTGGATTGGAAGAGACCTTCAAGATCATCAAGTCCAACCCAGCCCCAACACCTCAGCTAGACCATGGCACATCCAGTCTTTTCTTAAAAACGTCCAAAGATGGTGACTCCACCACTTCCTTGGAAAGGCCATTCCAGAACTTTATCACTCAGAACCAACTGGAGAAAGCAACATGACCACAGGTGCCCTGAGCAAGGCTCAAAAAAGCTCCTCAATTATTCTTTTAACAAAAAAAAAATTATTATTTGATTTGGAAAATTACACATGCTGGCCTGATGAGTTAGTTTTCCAAACAGTGGGGTGCAGAACCAACTTCCAAAGCTAATGAAACCAGCAAGAATAGTGCTGGTCACTCCACTGAGCTTAAAATAAAAATGGAGTATTTGAAATACCTGTGTCTTCCTCATCCTGCAAAGTTATGTATAGTTATAATCAAAAGCTATTTCTGATCATTCACACACTTGAAATCACAGCTTTACAGTAAAATTCTAATAAAGTAAAGTAAAGCAGTAAATTTTTAGTTTAATTAAATATATTTTTGAGTACAGGATAGTTGTCAAATTATATAATGAATTACAACTTCCAAGAAATTGTTTGGAATTTTTTTAAACTTCTTTTGTTTATTAATCTAAAGTCATTGAAATCAATGTTGCAAAACCAGCACAAAAGTACAAAATAAGTGCTAAATTTGGGCAGAATTTCTATGAAAACATGAATATTGATTGTTCTGTTAGCAGAAAACCTGTTGTCTCTATAAGAGAACCACTGCTCTGACTTACGAACACTGAGCCAGGTAACCCTTCCAAATCCCAAATTCCTGCTTTTTAGTTAAGACCCCAAAACTGGGTCCCCATTATTCTTGGGTTTGAATCTCACCATTGACTGCAAAGAGTTCCTGCTCATACAAATCATGCCCCTCAGGGAAGAACAATTCCTCCATCCTTATTAATAAAAATAATAAGAAGAATTCCTCCTTCCTTATTCCTCCTAGTCTGATCAAATATGTCAATGTGAAAAGGTGCACAACAATTTTCCACAAATTTTCTCAGTTCTTAAAATTTACTTGGAAGCAGATTTTTAACTAATTCTGCTTCAATGACAACTTCAGCTCCAACTTCTACTAATTTCCTACTCTTCTACAAGCTCAGGCTAGTATTGCAGGATGAAGAGACTCCTGTGGTTAAATCTGCTGCCCCATCAGCTGCACCAGCTTTCAGCTGGAATGCTTGCAGGGGAAAGAAAGCATGCCAGATAATCTCACTTTTACAAGCATGGTAAAAAATATGATAATCCTAGGGAAGTTAATGCAGCAATTAACACCAGCCAAGTTGCTGATGAGAATCTTAATGGCAGACATAAATCATAACTCTGAAGTGCATTTAAAATATTTTGCGATTCTTTTTCTTACAATGAAAAAAATCTTTACTTAAAAACAGGGTTATTTTTACTAGAGCAGTTGCAAATTTAATCCAAACCCTGTGCCTATTCCTGTTCAGCACACTGTAACATTAATGTAAGAACAAAGAACTATGGTCACCCTATAGAATAGCTGGAGCAAGTATTTAATCATGATATGACACTTTTACCTCCTTCTCTGCCTCACTAAGTGCTTAACATCTGTTGTACATCAGATGGCTCAGTAGCAGATGATGAGTACTCAGTGAGGCAGATGCTAAGTAAAAAAATGAAGACAATTTAACAAGAAGAGGAGAGGCAGTAAAATACCCATTACCCACTTTCCCCTTCTTTGGAGGCCAAGTCCAGTATAAATCTGTGAGACAGCAACATCAGCACCAAATGCACTTACAGCCATCTCTACAACATCCTACTCTGGATCAGGTGGATTTACATCTTGGGAAGGACAAAGCAGACCCCAATTGCTTTGTTTCTCTGCTGTGATTCAAAACAACAGTAATGGCTGCTTAATTTGATAATGGTCTTTTATGAGAGTGTTATTTCCTTCTAGGAATCAGGGTAAAAGTGCCAACTGCACAGTGGCCAGGAGAGCAGTGAGTGATTGTAGAATCACAGTACCACAGAATGGTTTGGGCTGGGAGGGACCTCAAAGCCCACCCAGTGCCACCCCTGCCATGGGCAGGGACACCTTCCACTAGCCCAGGTTGCTCCAAAGCCCTGTCCAGCCTGGCCTTGGACACTGCCAGGGATCCAGGGGCAGCCACAGCTGCTCTGGACACCCTGTGCCAGGGCTTCACCACCCTCACAGAGAAGAATTCCTTCCTAATATTTAATCTAGCCTGTCCTCTGGCAGTGGGGAGCCATTCTCCCTTTTCCTGTCACTCCACCCCTTGTAAACAGTCTCCCTCTTTCTTTCCTGTAGGCTCCCTTCAGGCACACTGAGGTCACCATAAAGCTTCTCTTCTCCTGGTCAACAAACCCATTTTCCCAGCCTTTCCTCCCAGCAGAGCTGCTCCATCCCTCTGCCCATCCTGGTGCCTCCCCTGGGCTCTCTCCAGCAGCTCCAGCTCCTGCCAGTGCTGGGGCAGCTCTGCAGGTGGGGTCTCCTGGAGCCTGTCCAGGGCCCTCTGGATGTCACCCTGTCCTTCAGGGCTCTCACTGCACCCTCAGCTTGCAAACCTGCTGAGGGTAGCCTTGATCCCTCTGTAATTAGAAGATTGAATGTTTTTAGTTTATTCAGCCTCACAAAATTACCCACCACTGAAATAAATGTGTCTGAAATAATTTTCCTGTGGCACACATTACAGGTATGGCAGTGATTCTCTGGGTGACCCTGCAAATCCCACTGCCAAGGATGGCACAGAGGAGCAGTGCAGCTGCTCTGAATTCCCATCTCACAATTTCACTGCTGCTCTCTCTACCTGAGCCAGGAACTTTTAGGCTGACCCAAAGGTCTGGGTTATGTGTGCCATGGTGAATACAAAGAGAGATGTAAAGTAGGGAAATATTCCAGACATCTTTTCATGAAAAATCCTTTCCTTAGGATTTTTCCTCCTGAGAAGCTGAGAGGCCTCAGGAACAAAATGTAAACAGTGGTTATCTGCTGCTGTGGAATGCAACAGGTGCATCTGGGATTGGCCCATGTTGGTTTGTTTGTAATTAATGGCCAATCACAGTCAGCTGGCTCGGACTCTCTGCCCGAGACAGAAGCTTTGTTATCATTCTTTCAGATTCTATTCTTAGCTTAGCTAGCCTTCTGATGAAACCTTTTCTTCTATTCTTTTAGTATATTTTTAATGTAATAAATATCATAAAATAACAAATCAAGCCTTCTGAAACGGAGTCAGATGGTCATCTCTTCCCTCATCCAAGAACCCCTGTGAACACCGTCACAGGGAAGGACTATGATGCTTTTCTAAATGTATGTAAAGGAAAGAGAAACCTCTACCTAAGGAATGCCTGCTAGCACACACAGAAAGGATATTGATTAGCTATGGAATTTTAATGGAAATATTGTCTCCATATGCTGAAATTACTTCCAGCATTGAAGTGGATGCAGTAACTAAAGAAATCTGTCCAGTGTGAGCATGCTCTGTGGTGACTGGATGAACCTGGAGCATGCTGCTGGATTATGTTGCTGGGGCTGTACACAATCTAAACTGAATCTACTTTGAATTATGGAGCCAAAATACCTTGTTTTCCCTGTTAATCACATTTAAGGAGAGTCTTTCCAGATCCCCTAGCCCTTGTGCCACCATTCTGCAGCTGTTGCCTGGGCCCCTCAGGGCTGGTACAAATCAATAATACATCTTCTTCCTTTTAAATTCCACAGAGTCTTTATATCATGAGAAGTAGAGGAATTAAGTCCCTACATTAAGTGGTTGAAACCTTTTGCATCTCAAAACTGGCAGAGAAAACTGCCATGGGTTTAACAATATTTCAAGCTAAACAATATTTTGGGACTAAAGCATGTCATATTTCAGAGGATGTTTCTATTTGGTCTGCTATGAATTGATTTAGAAAGCCTTGTACTTTTAACTATGCTGATGTTACACCCTTATAATCCTCATAGTAAATTTTTTCTAATATTAAACATTTCTGCCACCCACACCTCCAAAATAATAATTATTAAGGAAAAAAAAATTAAGATAGTATATCCAGAACTCTTTTGACATAGCCCTAATCATAATGACCATTGTGGTATTTTTAATTGGGTATCAAACTGCTTTGTAGCACCAAATATTTATGTAAAGGGAGACAAATCAGAGACAAGCTTTGAAAGCTTTTACTAAATAATGATCCAAAGTGCAGCAGGGACAAAGGAAATACACAGAAAATTAATTAATGGAGTCAATTATAGAACGAAAGGAATCAGAGCTGTTAGAAAAATTAAGGGTTTCCATGTAAAGGAGAAAGAAATATGCACAAAACCCAACCAAAATACTCCAGCCAAAACCCTCCACACCAGCCAACCATTGTGTGCTTCTTGGAGCCACTCACCTGCTGGGTGTCAATGTCTGTGTGTGCTTGTGTTTGTGCTGCTAGGTCTGTGAAAACCTCACCTTGGCTCACAGATTAATCACTCATTTTGTGGAATTTTTGGTGGAATTTTCCAGATGTGTCTTAAAGTATTAATGTAAAAAAAAAATTATGGAGTTATTATAAGGTTTAACTAGATGCCTCTTTAGGGCATTAGAAAAGTAACAGCCAAATTTACTGCAATATAATCATCTTTTTGTGTGTGTGAAGGAAAATTGGGGAAATATCACAATATTGAAGAAACTGAAAGCAAACACTGAAATGCCTTTACTTTCACAGGAAGAGGTGAGATGAGGGTGTGATAAAATGCTGTGTGCATTTCTGGACACAATCCTGGAACAGTTTAGGTTGGGAAAGACCTTTCAGATAATTCAATCCAATCCAATCCTCGCCCACAGGCAGGGACACCTTCCACTAGCCCAGGCTGCTCCAAGCCCCATCCAGCCTGGCCTTGGACATTTCCAGGGATCCAGGGGCAGCCACAGCTTCTCTGGGCACCCTGTGCCAGGGCCTCACCACTCTCATGCTGGAAGGAATTTTCCTTATGCCCAGCCTAAATCTACCTTCTCTTCTTTTAGAACCACTGTCCTTTATCGCCTCACTACAGCCCTTCTTTAAAAATGTCTCTCCATGTTTCATATAAATCGATTCATGTCTCACTCCGTATTGATGTTGCCCAGTGTATTTTTCCTGTTTTTCTGCCAGACTTTCCCTCCCAGCTGGATTAATTAGCCCCAAAAGATGCTCACATTAATGTAGAGCAAGGGCAGCTCTTTGTTCTGTGTTCAGCAGACCATAAGGTAGAGGTAAAAAAGACAGAAGTGAAGGAAAACCCCGACTTGGAAAAAGGAGAAAAATTAAATAGGATTTTGAAATGAAAACTCCTTTCACAGAATAATTTAAGATGGAAGTGTAAATGTAGCTAATTCAGGACTTTCTTTGAATTTTAATATGTATATATAGCTGTCATAAACTTAATTTCAGTATTTAATCTCTAGGAGGAAGGGAGCCAGTAGCAGCTACTGAGACACACTGGATTCCCTTGTCAAGATCTTGAGGCCAAATGCACAAAAATAGTCTAAGTTGTTTGTGTGAGTTGTACTGGTAACAATAACAAGAGGTACCAGCAGCTCTAGTAGGCAGCAGAAATTCTGGAATTAATAAAAAAGTAGCCTTCACTGAAAGCTCTTTGTATACAATGCAGCAGATCACAAAATCTATTGAAGATGAGAACAGAGTGCTGTGTGTTTTAACTTTAGATATGAGGAAGCAGCATCCATGGTTTTGGAGTATTTTCTTCAAAACAGGAGTAAAATAGAAAGTTCAGAGATTGGAGATAAATTCTGAGCTAAAGCCTTTCAATATATTGTAGGATAATCAAAAATCAAGCAAAAGGGCAATTGGTAGGGTTACTGAACCATAACAGACCCACAAAAACCCCAGTGCTGACAAAAGCATCCAAAGTTTTAATCATGGTAAGGGGTAAATCTGGACATGAAAAGAGATTTAGCACCAGAAAAAGCAGCCAACAATTCCAGACTTTCTGGAATTAAACTTCATTATTCCACGTTAAAGCAGAGCCTCATTAACAGCCAGTAGCAGAGAGGCAAGTCCATGTTTACATCTATGAAGCTGATACAAGACCATTCCATCTTCTCATTTTCCTATTGATTTTGAGACAGGACCTTTAGTCCTGTTTTAGGCATCCTTATTCCCAGATACAAAGAACTGAAATGAAATAAAATAAACAACCAAATAAATAAATGAAAATCTGTTTCTGCAAACTTTGTGGCAGCCAAAAATGTGGAGCTAGGGAAAATCTGCTTTTATTTTTGTGTGATGATGGCTATGGACCAGCCACTTGCTATTTCCTTTGATAATGATCCTTATTTTTTTCCTGCTGTTTCCTATTTGGATTATAAATGTAGTTATCCCTAAAAGCTACTGGAATATAAACAGCAACAATCTGTCATTTTCTTCCATTGTGCAGAACCAGAAGGATTACAGCAAAGCAAGAATCTCCCAGACAAGAGTAATGGTCTTAATTAAAGAATACAAAACTCAGCTCTGTGTTCATACCTCGCCTGTCATGTTATTAAACAAAATAAACCAAAATAAGATTGTGAGATCACTGTGCTTTTTTTTTTCTCTAATTTTGTAGTAACTGAAAATAACTATAATTTTGAGCAAACCCTTAAAATTTTAATACAGACACAAACACATTGCAGAAAAGAGGTTTGGTTTTCTGCCATGGTAAGTTTGAATAAATTTCAAGGACACTCTTATATTTCTGAAGAAAAATTAAAGGCTGTCCAGAAAAGTTGGATCCTGCTGTTTTAAAAACAACATGTATTTCACTTCACTTAAAAATATATAACACTTGTAATAATATGTCACTTATGTAACAATCATAAAGAGAGAAAGTATTAAAATAAATGGCCAAATGTTGCATGTCTATACTATCAATTAGGAGACAGACTTGTAATAATGTTTATAACAATTATCAAGTGATTGTATCTCCTAGAACATTTTTGCCTTCTTTAAGCAATCAAACCCACAGACTGAAATGCAATATAGAAGGTGATAGAAAGGGTGAAAGAAGAGTAGTTTTCTACATGTTAATAGCAAAATGAGTGCAGATAACAGAGTGGGGGGCCAAAGTCCCACCTTGGAAAATATGGAATTGTGATCTGCACCACTAGAGGAACTCTGCATCGCACCCTGAAGCAGCGACAACTCTAATTGCAAAGACCATGTTACTCCTGAAATGCTATTTTTCTACGTAGGTAATCTCCTTCTGATGAGTTCATCCCCTATTGGTATTGTCTGCCTTTAGATGCCATCATATTCAAGGGTGGAAAGAAAATCTCCCCATGCAGAACAGCTTCCTTGGTACCTTGACATTTTTATTTAAGGGAATATAATTAAAAACACACACACAAGCCCATCTAAAACAACAACAGAAAGCTGACAAAATACCCAACATGTTGGTCCTCTTTAAATTCCTCCTTTTAAAAATTAACAGGCCGCTACAGAAGGAATTAACTTAAGGACCTTGCCTTTCGCAAAGAATTCCTAAGCGTTCACATCAATAACCAAAAGTGGATTGGAGCAGACAAGATTTCCTTGCAGGAGAAGAAAAAAAAGATCTGTTGGAGAATCTGTTTTTCTGACATGTGATGTATAACATTTCAGAGCCTCCAAAGGCATGGGTTTTAAGGCATATTTAGCATTCTTAACAGAGTCATTTCAAGAAGCTTGGATTGTAATCACAGTGGGACACTAAAGGCTCTGGAGGAATTCTATCATTAACAAGGTCTCTAGTATGCTTTATATAAATACATATATATGTATTTATAGATATATATTATATATTATATATTTACATTCATATATTACGTATATATATATATATATAATTGTAATGTATAAAAATACGTATATATGTATACACACAAACACACACACACACACATATATATATATATACACACACACAGAAATTTCCTCCTTAATACCCCAGGCACTCTCAGAAAGGTTTATCTGTCCCTTCCAGAAAAACCAGATTAAAATCAGGGGAAAATCAAAAAGCAAAGATACAAAAATCCCCTGAAAAAAAAGTCCTCCCAAACACAAACTCAGGGGCTCCAAATCAACCAAGGGAACAAGGGTCATGATGGCATGAGGGGAATGGTGATGATACTAATTAATGGAAATGAATGATGAAGAGATAAAATTGAATTTTTTACTGAGGACAGAGAAATGGCAAAGAGCTCATTTTCTTTACCACTTTGTATAGAATTCTGCACCACCTGTAGTTCAGTATCTTTGCACTTTAAACTCTTGAAGCTCATGAAGGTTGGTTAAATTGAAATATTATTAAATATGAAGGATGCTATAGCATTAGCTTTTAAATGCCTAATTTCTGGGGTAAAAGCACTGCCAAAATGTCCCTAAAAGGATTCCACACATTCTTGATATTGCAAATGATATTGCACCTTCTATTGTATTTATAGTAGAAGTGACAACAAAAGCCTAAAGACATGATCCATATTGAAAAATCCAACCTGCCTCAAGAGCCTTTGCCTTGAGGAGATGCCAGCCTAAGTGCAAACCAGACCAAATGAACAGAAATGGGCTGTAGGATGTGCTCACAGGGGTTTTAGAGCTGCAGTGAGGGATGGGGAGGACTGGAGGGGGAGAACTGAAGAGCTACAGCTGAAATACAAGTCTGGATCTTTAATAGCCCCTCTGTCATGCAGAAGATTTCCTGCTGTGCACAGTGAGTACCACTGAATAACAAGGAATAGCC